>BLKR01006671.1:0-52656 GCA_011170035.1 Teleogryllus occipitalis | reverse complement strand
GTGTAACAAAAGAAGAAATCAGTCATCTTCTTGAGTGACTGGAAACGGCTTGATGTAAACCAATTGATGATTTTATAAAATTTAACAGGAGACCGCTTCATTTAATTAATTTGTCTATTTAATAACAAATTTCTTGTTAATTTTAACTTTATTTTCGATGTAATATTTTATTTTATAAAGATTTCTGAAGCAATGAGATATTTATTCTATACCTAAAACGCGCCCCATTTCTGTGATTTGTAAAATGTATTAAAATTAAAAATGTAATGATAAATAGTTGTGAGTCTTTATTCTTCCTTCTTTAATTAAATAATACAAGTTTTAAGAGTGCAAAAGACCTAAGGTTTTCTCGAGGCAGCATGCGCTGCTCCTACGCGCCCGCTTTTGTGCGTATCAAAGGCGCGCCCATCAGAAGGTTAAATATCATTGAAAAACTCAATATTACTTTCCTTTTTGATGCATGCCTAGATGATGTCTCTGAATGTATAGAAACAGTTATGCAGCATAAAAGATTTTACTTGGCAATTAAACTTTTGTATCCATTTTAATTGTATAGTATCATATGGCAATGTGTTGTAAAATAAGGTACATCTATTGTATTATTTTTGTAGTGAGCTGTTGATGCTGACATTTGATGCTGGCATATGATTACTACGTCGAGTGTTATAGTTATAATATGTATTTTTACTTTCTCATGTACGTATGTATATGCGGAGTAATATACGTAGTATAGAGAGTTATGTAATGCTACCCCAAAAAACGGGAATTGTTTGGCAGGAAAACTCGTATTGTGAGGCCCTGACATAGAAAAGTTGATCAATCCTGCTCTAAAATGTAAATTACTCCCTCTAACACATTATGTTGTAAGGCTTCAGAAATTGTGGGTCCTCGATACCGAAAAAGTGTTTTTCTCCAAAATGTCCGTCCGTCTGTCCGTTTGTCCGTTTGTCCGTTTGTCCGTCTGGCGTATGTGAACAACACTAGCGCCGAAACTATCAGCACGATTTTTTTCGAACTGAATAAACGCTTGTCGATCTTGCATCCCTGGAAGCTCTGCGATTTTGAAGAACATTCTTTAAATTTCGGTGGTACTTTACACGAAGCCCCAGGGACATTTTCAAAATTTTCTCAAAAATGGCACCAAAGGCTCTAACTCAGTAAGACAGTGAAAAGTGCCCCCAAACCAAATCGACAATCGTGACGCTCGTATGAAAGAGAATAAAAAATGACGTCGATTTCCAAAAAAAAATCAGCCTTCTAGGGCAGTCTGTTGCAGATGTACAACGAGAAACGTGATTTTCATGTTTTATTTTTTTCTCAGCTTCTATTGTATGAAGAAATGCAGAGTCGAAGAAAAATAGTTGAATTTGAAGGTGTTTTTGTCAACCAATTTTGACGCTAAATTCAAATAGAAAAAATTAATAAATTTTTGAAATCGATTTTTACCTGATGGCGTTGGAGTACTATCTCAGTTTTCCCCCCTAGAATGTGTCTTATAACATTGTATAACATATATTTTTCTCATTTTTAAACAATATAAACGATAGTGAAAAAAATAAAACCAATTAAGATTTCGAGTTGACGTCGTGGTTGAATCTATGTTCAACTACTGGTAAAAACGTTTTTCCAATCACATTTTGGTATGAATTACAAATTTTTTAAACTAATAAAATTATTTTTAATTCTGTGCATAATTATATGAGAGAATGTTTTGTTTTGAGATTAGGGTTTAGGTAACATAGAATTATTAATGATACTACAATTTATAATAATATTGAGTATAATTGTAAAATATAAATAATTATTTTGTGGAACGTCTGGTGTAATAATTCTTACGTGAGACTCTTTGTTTAGCAAGCAAATGAATTTGAAACGCGGAGTAACGTATTTGAAAAAAAGGAAGGAAATGATAAATCGCTACAAACACGTTCATAAGAATTCTGCTTGAAGTTAGTTGTGGGTAGCGGCGCAATTCTGGCTTTGAATTTGGATTCAGCACATCGACATACATAGAGAAGCATGTTACAAGTCTTTGGATCTGACAACGACCCCCGAAAACAAAAAATACAATGTCACGGTGGTTTTTCGCGGTTTAAAAGAACTGGAGGGTGATGGCGCAATTCTGGCTTCAGATTCGGATTCCGCGCGTCGACATACATAGAGAAACATGTGTTTTTGGGTCTTAACTTTTCTTTATTTTGGCGCCTGTGTTATTTTTCTCGATTTTAGAACATAAACGAAATTACTGTTCAAATCAAAAATGTATTTATTTTTTTTTAAATCGATGGAATTAGCCCCCTCAATCTACGACAATATCTTTAGCATTTTTCAGATTTTTATTTACAATGGTTTAGTAACTGGGACTGCTAGAGGAGACGCCAGTATACATTGAGAAACTTGTGGTTGTCACATTTCGTAACAAACTCTTCACTTTGTGCAAACGTGTTTATTGAATATTTTCCTGGAGACATCGTCAGAGTTTTTAAAAGGTATACCAATTAGACGTTTTCCTTTGTGAGATCCGGTATATGTACTATATTAGAGAAACAGATTGTAATTGAACTGAAAATGCTTCGATAATATTTGTTGTACTCATGTCAATGGGAAATCTCAATGAATTAGAAATTCCGTTCAGGTAAATGCGAAACATTATGAAAGTGATTTATTTTCAACAATATTTTTGATGAATTTGTAAGTGTACCATTTATTTCTTTAATACAAGAAGCTTATTTTGTAAAACTCTGCAATCAAATATTTACCTCTACTTAACTACTACAAGAATTACATCAAGGCCATCAAACACTATTTTTATTTCTATCATGACTGTTTTATTTTATTTACTAGTATATGCTATTGGTTATTATGATTATGATATTTTTTGTTTTTTGGATGTTGTTGGATAATGTTGCAACTGTTTTTACTTTCTCACCTTACGAAGTTCTTTGTAAGAAGAGAAAGTTATGTAACCGTGCGCCAGAAAACGGCGAATTTTCGTCAGAAAAACTATTTTTACCGGGATCTGGTAACGAAAAAGTGAATAAATCCTGATGCTATAATTAAGAAAAAAACATTCTCTAACACGTGGTGTAGCCAGAATCCATGTTTTGGTGGTTCTTAATACCCAAAAATTGTTTGACGGCAAAACGTCCGTCTGTGGTCAACGCTAGCGCGTAAACTGTTCAACCGATTTTCTTCAAAACTGACATTCCCCATTCGATCTGAATGATCTAGTGGCTTTGGTAACTTCAAATTGATTTTTTAATTTTTGAGGGTACTTTACATGAAGCTTCAAAAATATTTTCAAAATTTTCTCAAAAACGGCACCAAATTTTTTAAATAATGAAACAAATGGATAATTATATTTTTGCATTTTACTAGGAGTGGAAAATGCCGGGGTGTTCCGGAACCGGCTGATAAAGCGCTAGCGCAATTTTGTTGTTTACATTGTGGTTAACAGTCGTTGCCATATTCGGAGATGTCATCGTCAGTGCTCCTAACGACAAGCACGTGGTAAACCCTGCAATATGTGCCAACCATGAACCTCTCAAGGCCAAACTATCAGTCGCTTTCTTTCATTAATATGAGCATGAGAGAGGGGCACTGCCGAAGGCCACGTGAGACGCAGAGAAAGTAGGAGAGTATGTGAACTATAATATTGTCACTTCTTTGAATTAACACACTTTTAAGTATTGTGTTTACCCCACGTTATAAAATATTATTGTTTCACATGCATTTTATTTGTAGACTTTCAGAAATTGTGATTTTAAAGATTTAAGAAATGGATACAAACATTAAAGACTGAATGTCACATTTAGGTCAGAATCCAAGAAAAAGTGCTTGGACAAAAGGAAATTGAAATTGGGGAATACAATATTTTTAATTAATATGAATTGTGCCATATTTTATACTCAACACTTTTTTATCCTAAAAACTATATTTCATAAATCCTCAATCTACCGTATTCCATGGAACTTGTTTAAAAGAAAATATTTATCGAGCACGTTGTAAATCATGTCACAAAATATTCTCTACAAAAATTCACAAAGCAGGGCTGTGTGGTCAAAGAGATTAGAATTCGTAATGATTGCGTTCGTCTATCTGATGAGACGCATGTGTAAATCCAGCCCTGAGCATATCTTTTCTCTTGTTACATTATCGTAACTGCAGTTCTTTGTAGTAAGAGAAACTTACGTAGTGCAGCAGCACAATGCCATTTTTTCGGCTATAGGACGCGCTGTGGGTCTCTAAGAAAACTTTCCCATATATGTTGTGTAGACAAAATCGGCGTTTTGTAGGTATTTCATACCAAAAACTTTGATTATCTCAAAAGTCTATCTGTTCATCTTTCCGTCTGACAGTGATAATCGCTTGGGCCTATACCGTTCAAAGAATTTTTTCCAAAATGGAAATAATAGGCATCATCTTTGTCAACAATTCTTTATTTCATCCATGAATTAAGATAATTTCAAAACCTGCTCATAATACAAGAGCGCATAATACAATCCTTATCGATCTGAATCACGGCCCCAGTGACGTCTTCTTCGGTTAGGAAAGGAGGAAGTGGCTACCGTAATGAACGTGTGCTAATTTAAAAAGCACTTAATAAAATTTAAATGACTCATACAGTTTTAGTTGTGTGTAAGTATTTTCCACCTGGAAATATGAACATTTCATTACCCTGGCACGAGTTACTTCCAGTTTCCAAGCGTTTCATAACAAAAGACTGCGAGAACCGTTTGGTTCCCTCCTCCAGCTGTCGACCCGCGCCTCTAAGAGTACTCACGTTGGGAGGTCGCTTCGCTGCGCGTCGAATTCCGAGAAAATATAAGGTTGCGTGCGCATTGTGTTTAGGCAGGCGAGTTATGAGTCAAGTTTAGGCTACTCCTACGAGTGATCCCTATTTTTTAGTTTAGTCCCGACATTTCGCGTGTTTAATTATTTTATAAGAAGTTATAAAATATTATTTGCAATGTATTTACTACTGCATTTTATTTTTAAATTACTACGCTGTGAATTATTTGCGTTACCTGAGTTTCACTTCCTGTATGTGTGTGTGTGTGTGTGTGTGTGTGTGTGTGTGTGTGTGTGTGTGTGTGTGTGTGTGTACCTGTTCCTTCATGTAGAAAATTACTTCCTCTACCGACTACACGTTGTGTAGTCAGAATAAACGTTTTGTGGTTTCTTGTTTTATGGGCAAAATTACTACACCTATTTTCAAAAAACTGTACATACTCTGTCCTTGAAGAATCTCTATTTTCTATATCGCAGTTGTAGGAAGAGCCCGAAAAAATGTTGAGCTTTTGCAGCTTTCGAAAATTCAAAGAGTTCAATGACAATCTGACCTGCATCAGATACCGTTTGCTCGAGCAAAGAAGGAATCATTTTTGAGAAACTTTTGAAAATATTGAGTCATACCGTAAATCGCTATAATCAAAATATATATTTCAACCTCGCGAGTTTGATTAGATCGATTGAAGAATATCAATTCTGGGGGAAATCGTCTGAATGGCTTAGACGCTAGTGTTAACTACAGACAGACACATTCTGCCGTCGACGAATTTTTCGGAATCAGGATCCACAAAACGTGATTTCTGATTACACAACGTGTTAGAAGAAGTAATTTACTTAATTTGCGCTGCAAGTGGGTCGAGCGGCGCAGCGTCATATGATGCTGCCGATTCGAAGCCAGGATAAAGGAGGGTCTCAAGGGCGGCATTAATTCCATTTAATTGTGCCATACTACTTTCAACTGTTCTATTTTGATCAGACTGGATTTCTTGTGATTTAGACTCCGAGTCTATTAGGTTTCGGGGGTTAGAGAGTCATTCATTTTTCTCTTCTGGTCCTTCCTATTACTTTTTACTCTTTCTTTATCTACTCTTCAACTCTCTTCATTGCTAACCCTCTTTATTTCCTTCTTAACTGTTCCAGACGGTGAGTGAGGTTCTAGACCCGTGGCAACTCGCCTAGGAACGGGCATGCCAAATTAGATACCTGGGGAAGATAGGCTTCCTAGGTGTAGTGAATCCAACCTCAGAGATTATAGAAATAATAGAAAATAGATAGAAATAGATAGATATTAATATAAAATCCTGAGAGCCCAGAAGTTGCAAAGTGGCAGCCCATTATTGGGAATACTCTCCACAGCGCTCGTAACGCGACCAGAGGAGTTGAAACACTAAATCACTCGTGAGATACAGCCGGCTATCTATAGAAACGGCTAACGTGAGATCAAGGGAGAAACCACTTGGATCAGTAGAACATGTGACTGTGGGAATGTGGAATATAAGTGGTTTAACTCATAAACAACAAGAATTCACTAGAGGTGCTACAGGCACTAGCACTCTTGCAGGGGCTACTAGAGGCACAGACTTTCTTGTAGTAAGGTTTTCTAATTTCCGTGGTGTAGACTGCTCCTATACAGTCTTGTCTACTTCTTTCTTGCCTGCTGCCATCTATCACCGCCCAAAGTACATTTTTTTGACATTTTCTCAACTTCTCGGTTTCCAAATAGTAGAACCGAAATATTATTTTAATAATATTAAAGAAGGCTAAAACCTCGTAGGACGAATAGCAATTTTCATTGAAAAATTTGGAGGCGTTTTTAAGAAAATGGCGCTAAGAATTACTGTAAATGCGAAATTTGAAGTTGTTTTTCACCGAAATCTATTGAGTTTTCGCAATACTTCATTTGAAATAATTTGAAGAACTTTTACTCACAAATGTAATTATGTATACAAATTCATTGAAATGTACGTATTAACGGCGTGAGCAATATTAAAAAAAACATTTATGTAATTTTTGAAAAAAAGACTTTACGTCACATTCAACAGTACACTTTGCAATACCCGTTGGAAAATTTTGAAGAACGAATTTGGAGCCATTTTGGAGAAAATGGGGTTTGATAGTTTCTGAAAATGCGGAATTTTGGGCTCATTAAAAAAAACTGTTGAGTTTTCGAGAAAATTTATTTGACATTAATTAAAGCACATGTACTCATAAATCTAATAATGTGAAGAAATCGCCTCCGATGTAAATACTACCGACGTGATAGACAAGTCAAAAAAGTAAATTTGTAGTTTTTAAAAAAAATAAAAGTTTAGAGCAATATGTCGTTCATATCATCATAAAAGGTTCGTTTGGCACTAACCCTACCTAAAATGTAAAGAAAAAATTGGAACCGTTTTTGAGAATATCTTGTTTCTGTCATTTTTTAAAATTGCAAATATTGCGTGCACTATTGCACGAAAACTACTAAAATTTTCAAAAAAAAATGTACGTGACCTTAATGAAAGAACTATTTATGGGCCACAAATTCCATTCGAAGGAAAAATCTCTTTCTTCAATTTTGTAGTTGTAGGAAGACCCCGAAAAAATCAAACTTACTCAATTTTCGAAAATTCAGAGTTAACCGCGAAAATCGGAACGATCCTTCATATTTCTAAAATCAAAGTGCATTTCGTCACATCACCGTGAAATTATATTTCTTGTGCGGTGTGCGTATATTTATGAACTCTATTCTCATTTATAAAGCTTGGTTGCGTGTGAGAGCCACAAATAGTACACTATGAAACGATGATGTAATAATAGGTATTAATACACGAGTGTGATATTACGATACGAGAGAGGTACGAGCGAGTATCGTAAACTTCTCACGAGTGTATTAATACCCATTACATCGAGTTTTATATTAATTTTTTTCTACGACTTATGGTAACTTTAATTAGTTAAACTTTTACATTGAATCGTCTCGTGGCAGTTGACATGCAGGAGTAAGGCAAGGACACCTAGCGGACAGCTACCCTACCTGCCGCAGGTGGCTTTGGTTTACCAGTCCGCGTGCAAGAGAATACAAAAGTTGCGGCAATAATTCCGAGGTCACCATTTTCGCTTGCCTCTTATTTCTGGAGGTTTTCAACCTCTGATCCACTAGAGATTTTAAACTAAAGAGTTGACCGTTTTTTAAGGGCAACCACACGGCACCAACTCATATCACAAAATGACTTGCGTTCTGATCTTAATGTCAGTCGAATGTTCCCTCTACAACCACCACTGCACTAGTCAAATAGGATCAAAGTGATACTATGATCCAGTTTATTTTAAATAATATTCCACGCAATAATTTCTAATAATTAAAGAAATTAAAACTGACAAACATAATAGAATTTTAAATAGAATTTTAATGTACGCAATCCAACGAAACATTTACTAGAACGATTTCCAATTATTAATGCGTCAATATTTGGTTCGTAAACTTTTCTGTGATTGGTCAAGAACCTGCACCATAAAGAAATCTGTATCGTAATGCAACGGGTTGCAGCCATCAACTGACAGAATTATACAATAGGAGCAAAAAAAGTATGTATATATACATGTATATACACATTCAGTAGTATACTACTAAAATAATATAGAAGACAATTCTGGACTTGCTTTTCTATTATTAAACTGTATTTGATCTCGGCTGGAATATCCATTTTCTGCTGCAAATCGTTTGTAAAATTCCGTGTATTCAACAAGCTCAATCGCAAGCTTTTCGTCGACATCGTTTATGTAAATTTGAGTTAACAGTTTTGTTTGATCAATTATTCTGATTCCAAATGCTCGAGCCTAGCCAAGAAATCAAAACGTATAGAGACCAATTCGAATGCTGAAATCTTTTGATCCAACGATGTTATGTACTGATCAATGACGGAGAAGTGATTATCGATGTAAAAACTTCGAGATGGGTCAACGTCTGCTGCATGTCCGGAGTCCATTGGTATAAAGCAAAGATTTCGGTGACGTCTCCCGGATATTGCGTAATCTGAAGTCACCGTATTTTCCATTTCTGACTGTTCGTAGTGTGAGAATTTGTCACGCTCCTTGTCGATAACACTTCTTAGTGACTTTAGAGCTGCAACATCAGTAGACAAATCGAGCTTGCTATTCTGAACAAGTTTATTTGCGAGTATACCCTGTTAAGTATGTCATTCCAAAATACTGTACATGCCAATTCTAAGTCGAACATTGGTTTATGCAAACCTTGAGTGTTAGAATACTGTGCAACTTATTCAAGGATGATCAATAATGTATGTTTTATTTCAAAATAACCAAGCATTAATGCTTTAGTACTATCCACACAATAGTCACAATAGGTAGTGTTTGTACTCTTTGGGACGTTAAGGTGACACTTGTCTAAATCCGACTGAGATGTTTGCAAATTCTCTGCGTCTTCAATAATTTTTCAGAACTCGTAAATAAATATGTACATTTTAACTAAAAGGTTGAAAAAATATTTTTCTGCAACACAACATTCTGTAGCAGCTTTTCCAACGTGATTCAGCGAATGCGAATTTATAATCATGAAGAAAAGTTTTCTTCCATGAGCAGGCTTGTGCAATTTTGAAATTCTATTCACTAAACAAAACGACCTTTTTCGGGTGATCACCAAAAAGGTGCAATCATGAATCATGCACCGGGAGAGATGTCTCAGGGCATCAATTCTGACGCTCCCTGGAGAAAAATTCTAGCGGCCGGCTGCTCTGATCGGTAGTTTTCCGTGGTTTCTCCGATCAATACCAGGTGAATGCCGGAGTAGTATCCTAACAAACGGACCCAGGACCGCGCGCGCTCTTTCCTACCTCTTCTTTGTCATATTCTCTCCCCTTACACACTCTTACACTAACGTCCACTACACTACCACACATGCCGGGAGACCGGTCGGGAACTGAGAGCTTGTCTCGGACTAGGGTGGTGTTCCGCTGGTGGGCGATACTTGGTTGAGGAAAAGCCCGCTAGCCGACGGTAGGTCGACGCCAGTGGGGGAAGATCACCGCCACCTCCCGAGAAAAAGCATGCACTACACTAATGGGACTGTAACTACCTTAGTAGTTAACGCGCCCGGAATCACTAACAATCAGTCGTGAATGAATGATGCAGACTGCTAGCCAGTACCGAAACTGCAAAGACCCTAGACTGCGAATAGACCGGAACACACTAACTGCAATGCAACGCTTGGACCGGCTGAGATGGCTCAGAGCACCAACAATTGCGCCTGCGGCGCCTCTGATTGGGAGGTCCTAGGGTTCGAGTCCCGAAGGCAGTGAATTTTTCACCTTACCTATTCAGTTAGGAGGAGAATTCTAGTAGCTGAGTGCTCTGATCGGTAGTTATCCGTGGTTTCTCCGAATACTACTAGGCGAATGCTTTAGCAGTATTCTAACAAAAGAGCTACGGACTGTGCACGATATTCTCTTCCACTTCGTTATCCCAAACTCTCTCTTTCCACACACACACGCGCGCGCTCCCTCGCGCTGACACATAAAAGCACTACACAGCTCAGATCTTTTCCCGACTGGGGCAGTACCGCGCTGCGGAAGATGCCTTGAAAGGGGAAATCCCTAGCTCCCCGACGACCAGCGCTAGATTCACCGGCGCTACGAGAGGCGGTAGATTTACCTGCACTACGGCTGGCGTAAAATTTCACGTACTAACGGGCAAGAAACACCGCCACCTTCAGACTGTAACATGCACAACACCCATGGGATTGATAAAAATAATTGATGCGCCAGGAAACATTAAAAACTCACTACAAGCATTATTTTGTTTCTTCGTTTCAATTTGTTAGGCAGGTTTCTTGAACACTTCCTCACTCCTTCCTCACTCCTTCAACTATTCATTTTCTAGCAGTTCCTTATTATTCCTTAGAACCTTATATTACAAACAGTATTTCAAAATATCAAAAACTAAAGCTGAAGCTGTGAAACAACTCTGTCACATTCCTCGTTTGTTAGCAATGAAAAACAAATAATTTTGGAAATATTAAGTCAGGTGTTAAATTCGGAACATTTAGAGGGTGATTTCACACATTTAAAATGTTTATATCAGAAAAGAGAGTAGTGCAGCTACAACATCACATACTTTCTCTTATCATTTGTAAATATTATTTTGTTATATAATACTGACTCCACAAAAGAATTTGTTCGGGCTGGGATTTTAACTTGAATGCATAGACTCCGCCATCCATTAAGTTAGTGTATGAGATAATATGTCAATACTAGAAAAAGCACAAATTAACAACAAAAAATAATCACAAATAAATAAAATATTACAAAAAGAATCGACACGAAAAATATTAATAATTAATATATTATTATTATTGATTTTCTCATGATTTGGGGCGTGTCAACTTTTATTGTCAATAGTCCCGTGGATGTTTTATCACGGGAGGTGGTTGTATTCTTCCACTGCTGTATGGTGAAATACCGTCGGCTAGCGGGTTTTTCCTCAACCAGATATCTCCCGCCAGTAAGGCACCTCCCCAGACGGGACAAGCTCTAAGTTCCCGACCGGTCTCCCGGCATGTATGGTAGGGTCGTGCATATAAGTGTGTGTGTGTGTGTGTGTGTGTGTGTGTGTGTTTGTGCGTGCGTGTAAGAGGTAGGATAGGAGAAGAAATGGAAAGGAAAGATCCCGCGCGGTCCGTGGCCTGTTTGTTAGGGTACTGCTCCGGTATTCGCCTGGTGTTGATCGAAGAAACTACGGAAAACTACCCGTAAGAGCAGCCAGCTCTAGAATTCTCCTTCAGATAGCGTGCAGCGGCTCCGAATCCGAACGAACTTTGTAGTTGATGTCTAAAATCCATTGTCAGGACTCGAACCGAAGGACCTCCCAGTCAGAAGTACATCAATTGATACCCTGAGCCACCTCAGACGCTATTAAATTATTATAATTATTGCTATTATTATTTTATAATAATTATGATTATAGTAACTCTCTCTTATCCACTAACTCCAGTAACTCTGTCTTATCCATCCACAAGCGTCGTTTAAACCAGCGCTCCCACCCTATCAAAAAATTTGGGGTACAACTACAAAGCACTGACATTATCATAATATTTGTAATGGTCATAACAAATGACAATTATATTGCAAATTACGAACTAATAATATTGTAGCTAGCGATGGCATACATATATTCATCTAACTGCTAAAAGCGGCCCCCTAAAAGTACTTGTATACTAGTAGAGAGAAGGGAGTAGAGAGAAAGTTATGTAATGCTGTGCGAAAAAGCGGCGGATTTTCGGCAGAAAAAATTCATTGCCGAGCCCTGATAACGAAAAGTGGATACATACAGTTGCTAAATTAATAAAAACAAGTCATCTAACACGTGGTGCAGCCATAATCCGTTTTGTGGATCCTTGATGCCGGAAAACCAATTCAAAGCAAAACATCCGACCGTCCGTCTTTCCCTCTGTCCGTCCATCTGTGAACACTTCTAGCGCCTAAACCATACGTACGATTTTTTCCAAATTCAAGAAACCCCTGTCTATCTGGTTCTAGTTGATGCTTTGAAATTTTGAAAAACATTCTTTAAAGTTTGGGGATACTTTACATGAAGCCCCTCGGACATTTTCATAATTTTCTCAAGAACGTCTCCAATTTTTTGCTTTTTTTTGTAAGAATAAAGTAATATACACTTATGAAAGTAGTCCAATTTTCACGCTTAACAGTGAGTTTTCGAAAATTGTAAACGTTTGAATTTTTTCGGCGTCTTTCTACAACCACAAAATTGAAGATAGAGGTTTTCCTAAAAAAAAAGTTGCACATAATGACCTCTTTCATTTAGATCATGTAATTGCAATAGTGCGTGCAATATTAGTAATTTTATTAAATTACAAAAACAAGATTTTCTCAGAAATAGATCCAATTTTTTCTCTAAACGTTTGGTAGGGATTGTGCTAATTGCACTCTATGAGATTACTTAAACGGCTTATTGCTCTATTCGTTGTTTTTTTTAATTACAAAAAATTTAATTTTTTGACTTGCCTCCCACATCGTTAATATTTACATTTGCGGCAATTCGTTCACATTATTGTATTTAAGAGTGCATGCGCTTTAAATAAGGTTATATACAATTTCTCGAAAGCTCAACTTTTCTATGAAAATGAATTCAAATTCCAGCATTTTTAGAAATGCTTAAATATCACTTTCTCAAAAATGGCTCCAATTTGTTTTTCAAATTTTTCCAACGGATATTGCTAGGTTTAATATGTTGTAAAGTTCATTTTCGTGTGTACTTATGCTTTTTCAAAAATGACACAAGTGTAATATTTTTGAAATATGTATTATGTCGTTAATATGCACATTTCACGCGATTTGTATAAATTATTGCATTTCTGAGTAAAAGTGCTTCAAACGAATATTTTCGAAAACACACTAGATTACTTTGGAAAGGAGCTTCCAATTTCAAATTTACGGTTAAACCCTATTTTCTTTTAAAACGGCTCTAAATTCTGCAACGAAAATTTGCATATAGAACGAGGTTTTACTCTTCTTTAATATTCTTGAAGGTATATTTCGGTTCTACTATTAGGATACCGAAAAATTGCAAAATTTTTTTAAAAAATGTACTATGGGTGGCGATAGATGGCACCAGGCAAGAGGATGGGGCAAGACCGTAAAGCCAGTCCATACCAAGGAAATTAGAAAATTTTACTACGAGAAAGTCTGTGCCATTATGTAGCATCACTAATTTGCTTTAGCCTCGTTCTCTGAGGACGTACAAGTACGGCGTTGGACTGATATTCTGCCTGAACGCTATGTTTATCCCATCCTGGATAGGGTAGCTTCGCCAGCGCAAAGCTAATAAGCGGTCCGCATTGGCACCGGGGACATAGAACTTCACTCACATGCGCCGGGACAAGTCTCTTCTCCAATATCCATGATTGTCGGGCACTGCCACGGCGAACCCGGAGCCCAACTGGAGGTCATCCGGGTTGTTCAAGTCCGGGAGGCACGGAACTCGCAACCCGTCTCCTCACTGCGTCCACCTCGGCGCTAACGATGTGATTGACGATGCGGGTGTTTCTGAGAGCTCGCCCAGACTTTGATGTGTGGGGCGGAGTTCCCAATCCCGCGTCCGCGCAGCGGCGATGTAATTGTTAGAGCGTTGCAAGTGGGAGCATACGCCCTCAAGTTCAAATTCCAGGTAAGTATTTCATCGGGCACATTCACAGAGGAAAGTGTTCGGTCAATGAGGCGAGAGACAAGTGAAGTAATCCTTCGCTGACTGCAAAAACATATCCAAAAGCCAGAGTCGGGCAGTATCGAAAATACTTGTATTTAAAATACATATTTTCGATATTTTTGTAATTTGTATTTTGTATCAAAAATACATTTTTACTTTCTCGGATACGTACGTATATGCGGAATAATATACGGAGTATAGAGATAGTTATGTGATGCTGCGCGAAAAACAGGCCGATTTTCGGCAGTAAAAAGTCATTGCCGGGGCCTGATATCGCTAAAAAAAAGTGGATAAATCCGGTTGCTAAATTAAGAAAAAAATCCTCTAACACATAGTGTGTCCAAAATCCCTGTTTTTTGGGTCCTTGATGACGAAAAACGAATTGAAAGTAAAACGTTCGTCAGTCTCTCGTCTGTGAACACCACTAGTGCCTAAACGATGCGTACGATGATTTCCAAATTGAAGAAATCCCTGTTCATTTGGCTCTAGTTGAAACTTTGAGATTTTGAAAAAAAAAATCTTTAAAATTAGGTGGTACATGTAGCTCCCCGTACATTTTCAAAATTTTCTCCAAAACGGCGGCAAAGTTTTTCTTTAAATTTCTTGTAAGAATAGAGGAAAATACACTTATAAAAGTGGCATAGATCCGATTTTCACGGTTAACTATGACTTTTCGAAAATTTCAAAGGTTTGAATTATTTCCAGCGTCTTCCAGACACTACATAATTGAAGACAGAGATTTTTCCTTCAAATGAAATTTCTTCTCCATACTTAATTCATTCAATAAGGTCATGTATATTTTTTTAAATTTATAGTGATTTTCGCGCAAGATTGCGTGCAATATTTGCAATTTGAAAAAACAGCAAAAGCAAGATTTTCTCAAAAACCGGCTCCAAATTCTTTCTTTAAATTTTTGGTAAAGATAAGGTCATATCATCACTCTATAAGATGACATAATCGCCATGTTGCCCTATTCCTTTGTTTCTCCAAAAATTCCAAAAATGTAATTTTTTGTCTGGTTTCTCACGTCGTTAATATTTATATTACGGACAATTTGGTCACATTATGATTTATGAGGACATGTGCTTTAAATAATGTCAAGTAAAATTTCTGAAAAAAATAGTTTTCTGTGAAAATGAGCTCAAATTCCGCATTTTCAAACTCGTTCAAATGCCATTTTCCCAAAAATGGCTCCAAAATTTTTTTTCAAACTCTTCCAACGGATAGTGATATTTGCTCTGTTTAATATGACGTAAATAAAAAAAGTCATTTTGGCGTATTCTTTTGTTTTTCAAAAATTACACAAATGTAATTCTTTTACATAGCTCTCACGTTGTTAATATGCACGTTTCCAGCAATTTGTATACATTATTGCATTTTTTAGTAGAAGTGCTTCAAAGGATTTAAAATGAAGTTTTTCGAAAACTCAATAAATTCCTGTGAAAAAGACCTTCAAATTTCGCAATTGCAGTAACTCTAAATCGTCATTTTCTTAAAAACGGCTCAAAATGTTTCAATGAAAATTGCGTTTTAGGACGAGGTTTTACTCTTCTCTAATATTCTTAAAGTAACATTTCGGTTCTACAGTTAGGAAACCGAAAAGTTGAGAAAATGTCAAAAAATGTACTTTGGGCGGCGATAGTTGGCAAGGCAATGGAGCGAGACCGTAAAGCAAATCCACACCAAGGAAACTAGAACACTTTAGTATAAGTTAGTCTGTGCCATTCTGTACGTACCACTAGTTACTTTCTCTTATACGAGTACCTACTAAACAAGGAGTAATAAAGTAGTACAGAGAATGCTGCCGAAAATAGATTTCGAGATTTGGATGGAAATCCACGTCCCATGATACCGAAAAAGTGTTGTTTTTTTTTCAAGACGTCCGTTTGTCTGGCCGTCTGTCTCTCTGTCCGTCCGTGTGTCCGTCCGTCTGTACTCCACTGTGTCGTCCACACTACTAGCGGCTAAATTATGCGTATGATCTTTTCCAAATTACAGGAATACCTGTCCATCTGGCTCGAGTCCAAGCTCTGAGATTTTGAAAAACATTCTTTAAAATTTGGGGGTACTTTACATGAAGCCAGTCGGTCATTTTCAAAATTTTCTCAAACACGGAAAATAATATTAAATGCAATTTCTTCACTTTACTATACTTATGAGTGCATATGCTTTTAATAATGTCATATAAAGTTTCTCAGAAACTCAACAGTTTTCTGTTAAAATGAGCACAAAATTCCGTATTTTCAGAAACGCTCAAATGTCAATTTCTCAAAAATTTATCCAAATTTTTTCTTCAAACTTTGGTGTACTCTTTTTTTTTCTTCAAAAATTACACAAATGAAGCTTTTTGTAATATTACTTATGCCAGTAATAAGCACATTTCAAGCAATTTGTGTACATTATTGCATTTTTATTGCAATAATGGTATTACAATTTTAATTATTGGTGTTAAATAGTACATAACCGTTACAAACAATATGAAAAAATGTGTGTTGTTTAGCACCACTCTTCCGTTTTCTTTTGTTTTGTATTTTATTGATGTAGGGAAACGAGTCGTAATTAGGTGTTATATTTCGTCCATATTTGACAAGACAATATGTATAGACACAACCTACTGGAATGGAAAGTCACAGATTGGCAATGTCATGGAGACTGTCGACTTGAGAAGACAAACAAAAATCAACAACCAGAAAGGAAATACACGTTCTGGAGTGAGGACGTTGAGTTTAATAGAACACTTCAATCACAGTGGCATAATTAAGTGGAGATTTTGATGTAAGAGATGTGTGACGGTTCGATCAGACGCGTCACATTGTTTATAATTTATTAGAAAATAACATGGATTTTCACAAAAACAGTGAAAATAAACAAATGAATTAAGTTCCACCATAGCATATTTCGGCAAATTTTTAATAATATTCGGAAGCGGAAGATCCAAAACGGACTTTGAAATGTTTGTGGACAATTTAAGGCGTATTTTCGTGACGGCTGGCGTGTCACAAAACATAAATTCGAAATCTTAATAAATTTAAAAACTTGTAGAAATATTGACGAAGAAGGACAGACGGTCATCTGTTTAAATGGCGTATAGAGAATCAGTGAAAAACGTTGAATTAAAAAAAATGTTAAAGGGACAAAGTAATAACAGTGAAATTAATTGCGAAACGGGTAGATGACAACAAAATCCACTATGCATTGTAGAAAGACAATTACAAGAAATTAGTGAATTTTAATTAGCAAAAATAATAAAAGAGAAGTCGTCTTTTGTTTTAGTGAAACGGGAGATGGAAAAATTGGTCAGAATGCTACTGAATGTCGTGGGTAGCGGGTCGCGACGTAGATTCTCATGAGAGTCGAATTTTTTTGTAATGTTAATGTAAAATGCAGTGTAGTATAACATTGTTTTTGGAATATGTTGACTACGAGAATTTAATTAATTAATGGTAGATGGACAAAAACTTTGGTGAAAGGAGAAAATGGAATTGTGCAGAGCAAGAACGCTGAGTGCATCGAAAGGGAAGTACTTATAAACATTAAAATTGATTCTACATTGGAGCTAATATGGGAAGGCCAAGATATGTGTTTTAGTTTAATTCTTGTAAGACGTGGCCACGCAAAATATTTTGTTGAGTAAAAGAAATATTAACAAGTAGAATATTATGGAAATTATTCACGCAAACATTTTCTTTAAGTAAAAGAAATTTAACAGATATAGTATTATAAATTTTATTCGCGCAAAACGGTTTTTGAGCAAATGAAATATTAATGCAATAAAATATTATACATTTGATTCATGCGAGGAAGTAATAAATAGTAAGTTAGTGGAGATAGAATGTTACGATTTTGTTTAATAATGAGCATGTCAGAATAAATTTTGTTTATTGAATTTCGTTATCGTTAAGTAAATAATTAATTAATGAAGTTAGGATGAAAATGGAGGTAAATGTATGATGCGTGAATGTAGATATAATTGTAATAGTACGTAAGGAATATTGTTACATTGTTATCTTGTGTTGAATTGTGTTCTGTTTTATTAGCAAGGACATCACTGAGGAAAGCGGCAATAAATGACAGAACGCTGATATTTACATGAAAACTGGGTTATTGATGATTTCCTTTCCTTTTTCATATAATAATAATTATTCTTTTGATTTCCTCTAGAGGATCAGTCCGCGCCCTCAGGACCTAATTATAAAATTTTCTATGATGGTACTCCGTAACGCACATATCAGGGCTAGCATTTAAAATAACACTTATTTAATGGATAGAGTAAAGAAAGAATAGGTTAGAGAGAGTAGGAGGAAATACGGAACCACCACAGATGTAATGTTGTATTGGTGGTGTATTTGATTGAAGGCGAAAAATTAAATGGAGTAAAATGTTTGGGAGAGTGGATATAGTGAATTGTATACACGGAATCGGACCTAAAGGAAGAACTTATTTTATCTGAAAAGTGAAGACATATGCAGGTATTTTTATTGAAAATTGTGAAATTAACTAAATGGTTTGTAGTTATTTCAGTTTAAAAATCCATATTGTGGAAGGTTTTTTATAATTATGATAAATGTTCTCTTCTATTTAAATTTGTAACCGTTTTAATTTAATACTTTCAGTAAGTTACCTTTTTCAAATCTATACCATAGAATCTCCGAACCTGAACTAATATTAAATGGGTAATAACCATCTGAGTAGATATATATTCCATTTAATATATATTGATTTATTTGTTACCTATTAAATATAGTATTATATATAAAATATTTCAGGAACCCATAAATATGCAAGAAAATGCAATGAAAATCTATGTATATGTTATTTGCATGTACCTATTGTGTAATGGTTATTTATAAAACTATTTTTATTCACATGGGGGACGATATCGGACTCCCCTTCAACATCAAACGAGCATCATTTATATATTTCTCTACCACGCTTATAAAAATATTGAGGACGGGCAGTGAGAAAGGCCTCTATTTAATTCTATGATTCTGTTACATGAACGCCTTACTTATAGTATTATTACTCGTTTGTTTCAAACTTCGCCTTTTCTTTTTTCACATGGAAAACAAGAGTAATAATAAAGTAATACCGAAACCAGCTCTAAAAAAATATATTACAACACTAATGGTATAATGAAACTTTTTTAAACATTTATTTACATTAGGCTAAACGAACATTATCGCATTTTCGTAGATAAAACAGAATCTGAAATGAAAATCTATTAATCACAAACGTACAATTGTCATCTGAATGCTTCAGTGCCTGGCTGGTGGTGGGCGCGCCGCAGAAGACATTTTTGCTCGGACTCGGCGGCGCCTCTGCATGGCAGCGTGCGTGTGTCGGCGGCGGCGGCGGCAGGGCCTTCGTGCGCAGCGGCCTCGCAGGAAAACCCGCGCGCGTGAGTCGGATGCGCACGCAGCGCGGGGCATCCCTCGCCTCCGCCGCCGGGAGCCGGGGGGATCGGTGGTCGGGGGAGCTGGGGGCTGGAGGGGGCCAGGGACCGGGAAGGCCGTGGGTCGGGGGCCGGGGGCCGGGGGCCGGGGGCCGGGGGCCGGGGGCCGGGGGCCGGGGGCCGGGGGCCGGGGGCCGGGGGCCGGGGGCCGGGGGCCGGGGGCCGGGGGCCGGGGGCCGGGGGCCGGGGGCCGGGGGCCGGGGGCCGGGGGCCGGGGGCCGGGGGCCGGGAGCCGGGGGCCGGGGGCCGGGGGCCGTGTGGCGAGGGGCCGGAGCCGAGGCAGAGG
This sequence comes from Teleogryllus occipitalis, assembly GCA_011170035.1. Taxonomy (NCBI): domain Eukaryota; kingdom Metazoa; phylum Arthropoda; class Insecta; order Orthoptera; family Gryllidae; genus Teleogryllus; species Teleogryllus occipitalis. The sequence continues at coordinate 32,908 of BLKR01006671.1, read as the reverse complement.
CAGAGAGAATAGGCCGGGGGCTGAGGGGGCGGGGCCGGGTCCGATGCCGGGTGGGTGGGTAGGAGGGATGGGGTGGGGTGGGCGTGGCGCGCCGTTTGGCGTCACCGCTCGCGGGACGGGCCCCCGCTCCAAGGACGAGAGCGTCAGAGGTTGGCGACGAGGAGGAGGAAGAGAGCAGGTGAAACGCACGGATCGGTCGCCGCACCCGTCGCCTTCGCGATTCCTCGGCCCTGCGGCGTCCCGCCCTCCTCCCCACTCAATCCCCGCCGCGCTGCTCGAAATTTCATCATCCTATCGTCTCTGAGCATTGTCTTTTTTCTTAGATATGGTTTCACTTTGTTTTCATCCTCTTATGCTTCTTTTTTTCTTCATTTCTTTGCTTTGTTTAGAATGTTTCCTCTTCGGTTTCTCCATTTCTTCTTTTCTTTATCTCCCTTTACTTGCCAGTTTTGCTCCAGTTTTTGACAGCTTTTCCTCATTCTATTTGGTTTGACTTCACCATCACTTCTTGGTCACATGTGTGATTCCTTCGTATTTCTTTCTTACTCTTTCAAATATTTGTAACCCTCCTACTCTGTCTCATATGTCTATTTTCTTAAATTTTCAAATTATTGCATATGTTTATTTTCGATTTATTCTAATTTTTTGTTCTCATTCTTCAGCTACCAACTTACCTATGCCGTGCGATTTCGGTTCGCTGGCCTTGGATCATACCGGCAAACTATCCATACCCTGCTCCTCCTCTTCCTTCTGTTGCAGATGTGTATCTAACGTGCCCACCCCACCCTGGGCACCTCGGCCGCCCCCTCCTGGCGCGGCGGCGCGAGGTATAAAGAGGCGCGTGAGGACGGGGTCCGCGTGCCTATCCACTCGTCCACGGAGCAGGACATTCGCACACGCTGGCGATGACTCGAGCGGCGACCGTGTTGGTGCTGGCGCTGGCGGCGGCGGCTTTGTGTCTGGCGGCCGCCCAGGACGCCGTTGCAGGTAACCCGCGCAAGGGACACGGGCGAGTGGGTGTTGCGCAAGGTGTGCTGGCGCTTCCGCCTGGCAGACGTGAGGACCCTCGTGGAGCCATTTCGCAGTTTTTGGATGATGGACTGGCGATCACCCTTTGAAGATTTCACTCTCAAACCGAATTTGTTCGAATCAAATATCACTTTGGTTAGGGCTTAGTAGTTAAGAAATGATGTTCTTCGTTTTCATAGTCTTGTTTTACTTCTTTTATTTTGAAATTAAGAACTATTAGGGAATTCAGTGGTTACTATAGTGGTTCCCTCAGGACTAGAAATAAGGCCGAAAAGATCGAAAATAAACATTTTAAGTTTTGCTTCGCGGCCATTTGATTTATCGGTAATTTCCAAACCGCTCATGCAATATATTGCTTATAAAAATGTTTATAGGCGTTTTCCTAACCACCTTTTCACCCTACTCTCGTCATTCTATAACTCACTACTTGTATATTCTATTTAAAAAAAAATTCAACTTTACATCTGTTTGGATGATCAAGCTTCTGAGTGATTGGATGATGCGATGATATAATATCTGTTGATTAGGAGACTTTGCCTTGGGTGTAGATAATCTCTGATATCTGACGTTCACAATTAAAATACTCTACCTTACACTGGGCTGTAACACACAAGGCTCGGCTATTTCACCACCTTGTAGAAACAATACATTTTAACAGGCATTATTAAAAAACGATAAATTACTGGAAACACAAGATCATTATGTACCAACAAGCTATCATAATAAGCAAGGTGAAACGAACACACATAACACTTCACTGCTCTTTCACTGTAATACATGTTCATTCACAAGAAGAGACTAATAATAAAAGGGTTTAATATTTCCAAGAACTTGCGTTGTTAAAAATACACTTTTACGGATGACTTTTCCTTTCGGTGCTCCCAGACTCGTTCTGTGAAAGAGAAATGACGCAGGTCTGCTAGTTGTCTCGCTCGACCTTCGCCAGACCCGCCTTGACGCCATAAACCTAACGACATATATTTTAATCATTTTATGGGTTGCGATTTATGCGTGAACTCTACTGATGGAAAAAGACACGTGTTCATTTCTTCCATTAAGGTAAAAACGTATGACTATTTGACTGGATTTTTTTTACTTAAGAAGCATCTTCTTTTGATTCTCATATCCAATAAGAAACCATAAATTATTATTCTGATCTTTAATCTCGAGTCTCACTTAGCAAGATTAGTCCAAAGTATATGATCATGTTTCAGTTGTCATAGTTTGTTATCGCAAAACCTTCTTACATTAAAAACTATGTAGCATTTGATGTCTACACAATATTTATGTGCAATAGTTATAAACAGTCAAAAACTTGACAGTGTTCAAATTTCCAGTTCTAAGAGATATTTACAGCTAATACTTGATTTAAGATATTACTTACAGTCAAATTCGTTTGGTGTAAGTTACTTACAGTCAAATTCTTGATGGACAGTAATAACGAGAAAATTCAAATCATACTGTTTCTGTTCTTTAACACATGCACACGTCTCGAATCATTCAGAAAGCAACTAAACCCTGTTTTTCCCCTTAGGGACGATCTTCAACGCGGCTACATCCCTCGCCCCGCCTGGTATTACATCCATTCACTTTCAACCTTAGCTAGGGTATTGGAAGGGGGATTCCCCCTCCCTCACAATTCCCTATCTCTCAATAGTTCGCCAGGCCGGGACCCTTCCCAGTGATAACTCACTGAGGTAGCTGCAGCACTTCTCAGATAGTTTCTCGGTTAGCGCCTACACACCCCTCTTATCCGTGTATCCTTTGTTGATGATTAATGACAGGATAGGTTTGATATGTTTTTGATGGTAATGATGAATGATGATTAATGACAGGATAAAGTAAAGAATGAACGATGGAGCATACTGGCAGGGAAAACGAAAGTACTCCAAGAGAACCTGCCACGAACCTGCTTTGTCTACCAAAAACTCCACATGGAACCACCTGGGATCGAAATCGAGCCAGTGCAGTACAATGCCTTGGACCGCTCCGTAAACTTATTTTATGAGATTTTGTTCGGCAGCATTTTTGCCAATTGTTTACTATATTTTCTAATTGACATGAAATTGAAACTAGTTAATGTTGCAAATTTTTAATAGTCTTCCGTCAAAGAGCATCATTATATAAGCGTAAAATTCAATAGATATTTCTTGCAAGCTATAAAGATTTATTACCAAACCTTTTTTCCGAAAGAGGGAAATGAATTATTAACGAAAAATATTCTTAGAAAAGAGCTGTGAAGTCGCTAATCTCACAGAATTTACGACCTGTAAAACAATTTAAATGCGATTGTGTGTGTTGGAAAAAATATTTTGGCAGTAAATGTCTTCGCATGCGAAAATGATGTTGTTAATGCAAGAGATATATCGTTACCAACGAAGGCAATGTTCACTTGGAATTGGTCATAGTCTCTGACTACTTTCCTTCCTAGATCCAAACACTATAGCGTCCATAAACTGAACTGCGTATGGCTGGCGACTGAAATTCATGGTCGTAAAAATAACCTTTTCACGGCGGGAAACCCCGAAAGTGTGACTGGTAGACGTGACACGGCCATAGGAGGTGCGTTGCGTCACAATGGCAGACGAAATCGTCGCCGTGGCGAGTCTCGTCTCGCACGCCGCAACACGCGGATTGTGTGTCCACTGCCTCATCTCTACTATTCACGAGGCAGGTCGCTGAGTCAGCATGTGCAACGTCCGGGAGGCAATCGGCACGTCCTTTGCGGCCTGGCCAGTGTTCTTGGCGGAAGAGCGATCAGCATGTCGTGAAGGATCGGAAGAATTTCAATTGAATAGGTTATAACTACGAAGGTCTTTTGGCAGAGTAAGCGTTTTGGAACAAAATAGTTTACACAGTCTCATTACTCTATTACCGTCAAATACTTGACCTAATCCTCTTCTCTTATCAAACAATATTCAGAAAGAAATCGATGCCTCACGAAACCATCTTAGTATATGTTCGTAGTTATTGTGGTTCACTTTTCACTCAATAACTAAACTTCTCGATAGTAAAATCTCTTTGCTTACATGTGTTTTACTAAATATTTTTATAGTTTTAAATATCTTGTGATTATCATCAGATTACCACCATACAAACCTAAACGTAGAATTAGGTAGGAACGTAGGTTTAGAATTGAATTCATAAAATTCAACGACATTGTAGAATTTCCTAAAGAGATGTTTTCAGATATTTTCACTTATAAAATGTGTTTTTAATGAAAATTTACGCTCCAAATTTACTGCCGAGTGACTGCACCCGGTTCATATTAGATCCTCATGAGGTAGATTGTTTTTCAAATAGGTACATTTCAACATTGCATGTATTAAATATATATTTTTTTCAATTTTCTACTATTTATGATCACATTAATCTTGTATAAGATTATTTATTCGTCAAAATGACATATTTTGAAATATTTGTTGTTCTTTCCTCGATGGAGAACATGGAGAGATCAATTCACGCATGGACGACGAGCGTATTTGCTTCTATCTTTTCGTTCGATAAGGATCTCTGACAGCTAACAAGAACAACCTTGTAATTTCACATTTCGTCATGAAACTTGCACCATGCAGCTTGATGTGCTGTATGTAAATACTGCTGTATTTTATTATGCAACATTTATTTCCTAAATTCTTCAATCATGCTCAGTTAAATGAAATGTCAGTCAGTTGATAGAATGACCCATTTAATTGAAGAGTAAGCCAATTGTATCTTATAGACAAATTTTATGTTCCATATTTACAATTGTTTCTTTTTAATAGTTAAAAATTTGTTTTGTGAATTGTAGATTTCGGGATTTCACGATACGAAGACAATTTTTATGTTTGTTGATTGATTAGTGATTCAGGGCGCGTCAACTACTACGGTTAGTGTTGTTTGTACCGTAAGTGTGGTGCTTGCTTTTCCCCGGGAGGACGGGGTGGTGGTAGTGGTGATCTTCCCCCCTGGAAAATGAGATCCGGCGCGACCTACCTGTCGGGCAGCAGGGGTTTTCCCCAACCAGGTATCTCCTTAAAGCGGGGCACCACCCCAGGCGGGACAACCTCTAAGCTCCCTACTGGTCTTCCGGCATGTGTGGTAGGTAGTGCGTGTAAGAGTACGTGTGTATAAGTAAGGCGTGAGGATAGGACAAGGAAGGGAAGGGATAAATCGCGAACGGTTCGTGGCTTGTTTGCTAGAGTACTGCTTCAGCATTCGCCTGGTGTTGATCAGAGAAACCACACCGATCGCTAGAATTCTCCTCCAGGCAGCGACTGAACTCGACCTAGCTATCTAGCTAGTGTCAAAAATCCTGCCACCGTCGGGACTCGAAAGACATCTGACTCTCGATCAGATGTCCCATTGATACACTGCATTGATATTAGCTGATGCTATGAGACACCTCTCCCGATAATTTTGTTTATACACTTTATAATTCATCTGATTTCTCCACTTTGTCTTTTAGCTAAAATTACTTTTAAAATTTAACTTTTCATAATGTACGTCTAAATTATTCACACAATATAGAATATTCGCAAAATATTTATTTCACAATTCAAGGGCTTAGGTCAAGAAGGTGTTAACTCAGAAAATGTCCAAAGGAGATAATTGAGATTTAGTAAACTTGCATTGAACTTTTTTTTCTATTATTGGAAATTTTTTTATGTGACAAATATTGTGATTTTCATCAAAAGTAGAAAAGCAACTACTAGAAAACTCATAGAAAAGTCGTTTTAACGACAAAACTAAAAATTGAGGAAAAACCTTCATTCACTAAGTCCTTAGTTTAATGTGTCAGCTGCAAAAGAAGTAATGTAACGTCAAATTGGTAAAATCTCAAGAGTAACAAAATAAACACTAATCCTGTAGATTGTTTGTTAGTCATAATTAGGATCGAATTTTGATGACCTAAAACATTCCCAAAAATGATCAATCAAATGCTCTTAAACTGTTTTAAAAATGACCTAAAAGAAAAGAAAAATAACGTAAAAAATTTGATCAAAACCACTTCACATGAACTCAAAATATTGGATATATTACTCATGTAATTGAGGCTTCTTTCTGTAGTTCAATTCAAGCAAACTCAGCGTTTAAACATTTGGTTAGGACTGTTTTTTAAGATGAAATCTCTGTCTTTATATATCCCGAAAACAGCCGAACCGACAATGGCACTGGCATGGTTCAGAGGAACCTTTGATTACATACAACGGCGGACATTACAATTTCTGAGCAAAGAAATGGAATAGGCTACTCAGGAATTCTGTGGAGAACATTTGTTAAAGTTCGAAAATAGTATTTAAAGAAATTACTATTAAAATGATATTAAAATCGGTGAAATCAGCGAATAAACACTAAAAATTAAGGGAAAAGGTAAAATATGGATTATCAGTCGGAATTGAAGAAAAATGCAAATATATGTATACATTTCGATTTCTTCTTCTATCATATGAATAATTTTCTTTTATCATAACATAAAGTTAATGACTACACTAAAAGGCATTGCACTAAAGTGAAAAGAAAAAATGACATTTCATTACAAAACTAGTCATAAGTGACTAATATGATGTGACTGCTTTTCTGTGTATTTATTTTAAACAATACTCATACTGTAGATTTTCGTAGAAGACTGAGCGAAAGAGATTCATCTCGGTGCCTAAAAGGAGATAAAGACTCTTCGTTTAATATTTCTCTTGTGGGAGGAACCCAACTTTTGTTTGTCTAGGACAGAAAGTTTGCAAAATCCGGTTTTGGTGTTAAGAAATAACCGCTAACAACTCGTGGGCGCAAACGCCAGAACAGTCCCGGACGTGTTTACTCGTAAGCTGCCACATCAATATTCCGGTTATTTCCTTACATACACGTACATTTTCAGAAACAACTATCAAGTCCATCGAGGAACCACCAATCTTAAACGTTAGACGTTAGAGGAATGTTCAATCTGTGTCTATGAGGCTGAACGACAAAACTAACAAGCGAATTTTGTAAAATATGTTATATTACTAAAAATTATGTATTACTAAAAATGGAGTTATTTAAAACTATTATTTTCTACACGCGCGTTATTGCTATGCTCACAACACAATCGACGTATCTCAGAAGAGACTTAAAATTTTTGTACTTTGATTTGCAGAGGTACATTTTTTAATTTATTCGTACATATATGGCGATCACATTCCTGCACTAGCGAAATTAAAATTTAATAGCTATTTGAATGACACATTTATTAATTAATATAGGATATTCTGTGTATTGTACAGCAGAGAAAGTGAATTTAGAGAATTTTTCGTACAAATGTACTTCCTATTTCTCTCAATTTCTCTAGAAGACACAATATGATGATTTGTCTTTTAACTAAGTACTATTTAAACCATGACAGGCAACATGAACAGGCATAACCGGTCACTAATATCCTTTGGCTTTGCTTCCAAATTAACTTTTATCACCAACCTAAATATTTGAAGATAAGAAGGTGAATTTAAAATATAATTTCTGAGCAGACTTATTTATTTATTTTATTTTTTATTTATTTTACGTCAAAAAACAGTGCAAACTGCGTATGACGTGCTACGGGGAAAAGTGAATTGTGGGCACATTTTCAAAATTCTGTGATCTCTACACTAAGTCAAAAATTAAATTTAAAAAAAAACTTAATGTAGGGGTTTGTGAATACTGATTAAAGGTTATTTCAATAATATACAATAATTTGATTTTATAATAATTTATGTAAAAAAGCAAATATTTTTGAAAATTAACGAAATATACAAATTATTGGAGTTATAACAAATCTTTTCAAAAACTACGAAGTTTTTGTATGTACTGCTTATTCAATCTACAAAATGAACGCCGAAGATGGTTCAAAAATTCAACCTTCAAGGACTGAATTTATTCAAACGCAGAGTATTGAGTAAAGTTTTGACGTTCGAGAGAATTAAGTGTAAAATTTACACTACGTCTACAATTTAGGGTATCGTGTGTGTGTGTGTGTGTGTGTGTGCGTGTGCGTGTGTGCGTGCGCGCGTGCGTGTGTGCGCGCGCGCGTGCGCGTGTGCGTGTGCGTGTGCGCGTGTGCGTGTGCGTGTGCGTGTGCGCGCGCGCGTGTGTGTGTGTGTGTGTGTGTGTGTGTGTGTAGACTCCATTAGTATATTTGTGTTATGTTAAATCTCTGGTATCTTTTGTATGTTAAGTTTGTTACGCACCATGTTCAAAATATTCTGTAATCAACTTTCCATTCACTGACGTTGGTCTCAAGATTCAAAATCCACTTTCGAAGAAAATACAATATTCTTTAAAAATATTTCTTTAAAGATATTTTTGCCAATATAAAGAGAACTCCCGAATGCCTGGCTTAGGCTATGATGCCATGGCGATAGTCAGATACTTACTTGACTGTAATCAGTTCCTCCTCTTGCCTTCGGATACATCTTGTTGTCTGATCCATCCCTGCCTATCAAGTCGGAGGTTTTAGTCTATTTTTTTAGCCACATGAAATCTACAGCATCTATTCTTCAAATATCGCTAGAATGTCTTCCACGTATTGCAGATATAACAATTTTAAATCGTAATGTCTTGACATTAATAGCGTGTTTGTTTATATTACTTGTTTATACACATTACTTTCGTACTAGTTACCTTTTGCGTCAATTGAAGAAAAATTAATGTTTGAAAATTGAAAATACCGTACGATTTTATGAAATTTTAGATGATGTTAAAGGATGCATTTCATGTTTATATAATTTTTCTATAGTTTATGTTCTCTTTTATATTTTTAATATTCTCCGTGCAACATGTCGAAACGGAATTTGTCGACGAGGTCTAGGCATAATTTTCAGGCACACAGACCCCCAAGAAATTTCTTTGGCGAAACTTGTTTGAAAGTCGTCTGCAGACTTTTAGATTGTATAAAAGAGCTTACGTATGATATGGTGAAGATATATACACTGAAATAATTGGGCTCCTAACTCACAACCTACGCAGGTACGGCACTGAAAACTTAGTCGTGTCAGTTTCCCGGGTCGACCCATTTCACTTACTCGATTTCATTATTAGCTGAGGTGGATCAGAGCATCATGCCACGGCCGTTCTCTGACCGGGAGGTCTCTCCTAGGTTTCGAGTCTCGACGGTGGCGTATCTTCAACTCAATCTAGTAGCTAAGTTGAATTCAGTCGCTGTCCGGAGGAGGATTTTGGCGACTGATTTTCCGTGATTTCTCCGATCAACACCAGAGAATGCCGGATCAGTACCTAACAAACGAGCAACGGACTGCGCGCAATTTTTCCTCCCTTTTCCTTTTTCTATTATCACCCCCTTACTTACACGAACTTACATGCACTATACTCCCACACTTGTCGGAACGTTTGAGCTTGTCCCGACGGGGACGGTGCCCAACTGGTGAGAGATTCCTGGATAAGGAAACGCCGCAAGCTGACCCGTAGGTTGGTGCCGGATCTGACCATCTAGCGGGAGAAGATCGCCACATCTTGTATTAAAAGCATGCCGTACACTCAGGGGACTAATGATCGTAACATTAGACGCGCCCGGCAACACGAAATAATCAGTCGATCGATTTCATTAATGTGATGTTGCAGAGCCTGTTCCGGCAGCGGCGGTGGCGGCGGCGGAGGCAGGGGGCGACGCGGAGGCGGCGGGGGCTGGCCGCCCCAAGCGCTCCTTGCTGCTGGCGAAGGCGGTGGGCTTCGGCAAGGGCCTCGTCATCGGCAAGGCGGCCGGCTTCGCCCTCGGGTGAGTCGCCTCTTACAGAAACTTCACAAGCTTCACCACGCGAGTGATGTGACCAGATTAACCCACTTTCTTACATCATTAGGCTTTTTGTTACCTCAAGAAGCTTTGCTTTTACATGACATCGAAAAACAAGAATGACTGCATGTTGAAAATGATATGTAAATCACAATTGGAACCACACATTTGAAAACTTAAAAAAAAAATTGTCAGTACAAGTACTTACGTTAAATGTGTTCTTAAGAAATATAATCAAATAATATAACGGGAAATTTTAACTTTAGTAAAGGCAGAATCCTTAGTAAAATGGCGAAACATAGACGGTAGTTTGGGGCGATACATAGATACGTTCAAGCACGTTTCATTCGTTGATAATATCTTAACATTTTGAGGATGATAGGTGTACAGTGTACGCTTTGCAATACTTTTCCTTTCTCTAATGAAACGAATGAGCATTTCACTTCTTACTTTCATTACGAGCTTACTGCGCTGTCACAATTTGTCTGTCTTTAATAATGCAGTTATCTGCTGAGCTGACAGTAAATTAAATCCGAATAAATTTTAAAAAATTCATTGAGTACCACAAACGTTTCTGCAGCTATACTTCGATTTTTCTACAATGGCTGATAACATTAGCTCTTTGTTATACCTCCTTCCTTATAAAATTAATCTTTTCAACAGTGGTAAGTACATTTCTGAGACCATGAGCCCCGCTGAGAAGGATGATCGCGAATTAATTAAAAAGATTCATTTTATAACGGCATGAGCTGGTACGGGTAACAATGACCTCATGTCATCGACCATTATAGAAAAATCGATATGTCAGTTGTTGACAATGTAGAGAAGATAGTCTACATATATGGAGGAAAATTGAAAGCGAAAAATATGTTGTATGTTAAATTTTAAGCGTTGTAAATTGCAATTAATTTTTTCAGATTTTTCTTCTGACACCTTTCAATTTCAATTTACAACGGAGATATTCAAAATCAAAGTTGAAATGCGTGCTTGTTGCCCTCAGGAATAGCCAATCGAACTTAAAGTTTTTCCAAAGAGAGTAGGAAGCAGGAATAATGAAAGATATGGGCTAAGCTATTTCCATGTATACTTACAACTATATAGATCCAGCTGAGTTCATCGTGTAGTTTTCGTCAAGATGAATCTGAATTTCTATACTCGCTTATTGACACCACGCAAGTGATGTGACGATTAACCCTCTTCCTTACCTCATTCGGCTATTTTTTACCTCATTAAGTTACATTTTTACATGATATCAAAATTATGATAATGATTGGGTGTTGAAAATGATATAAAATCACAAATAGACCCACACATCTAAACTCTTTTTAAACATTTAAAGTTAGTACAAGTATTTCGAAATTCTCTTATTTCGAAAAGTGTCTATCCTGGTACATATTGCAAAAATGACAGATCTTCCACATATACACTCGCATTCACAACAATAGAAAATCCCAGAATAATTACAGGTTCTGCTGGGAAGGTCATAGACTAACGTCTCATCAAATATACATTTGGAATGGATAAACCTAACATTAAATGAAAATAAGTTTCCAATCATAATACATAAAGCATTAAATGCCGACAAGAATTTATTGAACTTAAAATTGTGAATTGTAAAAACGAGAAATTCATAAAATTAAATATTTCAGACGAAGTTTCAGTCGAAAGAAAGACAAACTAATTGAAAAAATAAAACATTCTGTGTACCAGAAGACTTCTTAATAGGTCAAATATCATCAAAATTTGGACTTTTTGCAGCATTAAATTTATTTATAAACGTATTTGAGAAATTAAAACTTGATCAATAATATTAAATAAGTTTCCAATTTGATACGATAAAATAAATAACCAAAACAGGAACCAAATTAATAATGAACTCACATACATAGTGGTAAGACAGCTCAATAAGACGATATCTAGCCAATACTATTGCATTTCTGTCTCCTTGCCTCCAGATCGTACGAAAGATTAAATTGATTACAAAAGCAGTCTTTGTCATTATTATTCCCAAGACCTACACTCACGTCGGGATAATCCAGTCTGGCAGGCAGCACAGGGTCATGCGACATCAGTGAGATGCAGCAGTATCACGTCTGCAGAACGTGCAGGGAACTTCTACATGCGGTAAATCAGAGGCGTAAACAAAAGGCATCGTGGCTCTTGTCCAGATGTAGACGTGAACCAAATTATTCTCAAGAAGCCATGAAATTTTAAATAAAAGCTATTCAGAATTTTCATATTTTCTCAAATACGGTACTTACTCCATTAATAACTCCATAATTAATAACACCATAATTGCTTTTATTATAAAAGAATTCGATGGGTTTTAGTTAATGTATGATAATAATAGTGTAAATAAACTATATTTACAGTTCCTTATCAAAGCTTTAGAGCACGCTCCTGCCGAAAGATACTAGTGATTATATATATATATATATATATATATATATATATATATATATATATATATATATATATATCTTGAAAACTGTGTGTGACGTACTATGAAGGAAAAGTGCGATCTGTGCACGTTTCCTTGTGCCCTGGGATCCTTCCTCTAATACTTTAACTCATATAATATTACGTTGAATTATGAATACAGGTAGCAACGAGCGTTTATCGTAAGATTTGATAAGAAAATATTCCCTCACCTTTAATATCTATTTGTAACAAGTAAGGTACAGATGTTGGCTATCAACCCTTATCGTGCCCAGTGTGAAAAAATCGACTTACCTAACACGAGAACGTGAACGATTATTTGAATAAATTTAGCTCAAGAAAACCTTAACGTACACAGATGGTGAAGCAAATTTTTATCCAGAAGAAAAACAAACGGATATCTCAGTACTTGCTGAATGGATAAAGGAAAACTGGACGAAAAACTTAACAGAAATAGTAGTCAGTGGCTAAGAAGCTGAGTTACATTTCGGTGAAATCGGCGAAAATACGAAATGAAATTATTGTTCCTTTTTGCTTTTGCTTTTGTCAGTTTTACTGAGCTTTATATAATCCGTGAATTTAAGACTACTTTTTTTAATTCGTGAATTTATGAAAAATAACGGCTAACATATTTTTTATTACTTTCTCGTATGAGTAATGTAGATAAACTTATGCAATGCTTAAAAAAATCATTGCAGAAATTTTGACGGAAATACACGTTTTGGCTTTTAGATACCCAAAAGTGTCTTTTAAAACGTTGTCCCTACGTCCGTCTGTAAAGAATATCTCCTAAGTTTCTCCAATCTATTATTCAAAATAATGTCTTTAAATGGTGGCATGTTTTCATATAATGTTTTTAAAATATGAGTTGTTTTAGCGTAATTTTATGGTACATCATTACAACATTCTATAAATATATGCACAAAAAGATATTCCCCGAAAGGATTCTATTTTTTCTTTTAAATGTTCATAAGTATGGAGCATAATATATTGATTTTTTGTTTAAGAACCATTTTCATGAAAATGTTGGAATTTTCAATAATTAAATGTTTTTATGGCTATGTCTGGACGTATGAAACGATCAACGATCCGGCGCAGCGGTGCAATGGCTAGCTTGCAGGATGCAGAAATTCACATTACCGAGTTCAAATCCGAGCTTGGGCATCTCTACGGGTATCGGCGGGATGGGGCCACTCATTAAGACACTAACGCGATCCCCAATTGAGTTCAAATGTGAGAAACTGTAGGAAGGGTTTAGATGGTACAATACTATTATGTCCTGTCCTGTTCTATGGCTTGATAGCCCACTATGGGCCTTGGCCGACCAGCGGTGACCCAGCCTCTCGGCCATGGGATAAGGGCCGTGTGGTTAGCATGAAGACGTCCCTTCACCGACAGTACCATTGTATATGTTACAAATAATACGAGAGAAAGTATCTGCGGTTGGATCATCGGTAGATTTTGTTTTTCAAGCTCTTACACATAACATAGAGAAAGTTATTTAATGTTTTGTTGTTGTTTAAGGTCGCATCAACATCTAGGTCATTAGCGACCATATTTAATGTTGCCAAAACTTCATTTCGAGATTTTCATATATATATAACCTTTGGGGGACCATTCACCTCTGCCTGTCTGGGACTCCGTGCGTGCGCGCGTAAAATATTAGTCAATTTTTCAGAAATACATAAACATGATTTTCTCAAAAAACGTCTTCAAAATGTTTCTTTAACCGTCTCGACATCCTCTTTTGCGCGCTTAGTGCCAACGTAAATGAGACAAGTACTAATGAGGTTTGAAATTGTTTTTACTAAAGAGGTTTGAAATTGTTTTTAGTAGGCTTACTAAAGGGTTTTAGAGAGCAAACTTGTTTCAAGCAGCAATTTATTTTTTTAAACTACTTCTTCGAAAAACGAAAAATACTTTCTGTAGAGTCCTTCAAACAACCAAATTTTCCTGAGCAGTTTTCAGACCATCCGAACTTAACTTTCTATACTTCAAAAGTATTACATAAATTTGACAATGAAGAACCCAAAATAAGAGAGTAAAACCTAGATAACATTGAAGCAACTTAGAAACAAAAAAATTGAGACAACGAAGTTCTTTGTAATGTAAACTCGGAATATTACTCTTTTTTCTTAGAATATTTACTTCTAATATTTTTGTAAAATTTGGATTCTACAAACATGCTTAATAAATTTCTGAAAAAATAAAACTTCCCAATCCAATAAATCTATCATTCGTCACATTTATCATAAAATCGACACATTTCACGTCATAACTGTAACCAAAATCTTGTTAAACACTTTGCAAATCATCAATTTTTTATAGATAAAATAATAAAAATCACGTAGTATTTTGAACTGTCATGGTATTTTGTCCATATATCAGGAACAATTAATATTTATAATGAAAGAAATAAAAACCATTTCGAAATCATTCCTTCCGCCCAAAATTGTACCTATGAATCACTAGTTGTGTTAGTGCACTCGGCCAACGTTGTGCTTCTGCAACCTACTTATTATTCAAAGAGCTTGGTGATGGGAAGAAGGGTGGAAGGAGGTAGCCTCAAGGAATTCTTCCCGAACACTAGAATGAAAAGTGCCAGATGAGGGCGAGTCCCCAAACCAATCAGTGTTGCCTATAGATTGACAAAATTTCCCCGGTGTCTGTGCGGCACGTGTCGATCTCCAAATTTAAGCCTATACTACATTGAATCACAAGACAAGCCACATTCTTACTGATATACATGTGTGATTTTTCAAAAATTACTTATGTTAAAATTACACGTAGTACTTTACTTTACTAACAATTCGCACGTTGTTAATATTTACATTACAAGTGTTCTTTTAATTTAATGCTTTATGGTCAGAAATGCATTTAAAGACTTCAAAAACTCTTAGCATAATCGTACTGATTATTTTAATATTATTTTGAAAATATTTCTCTGAAGATAAAAGTTAGTATATTTTAATGGTGGATCGAAATAGTATATAATAATAATAATAATAATAATAATAATAATAATAATAATTATTATTATTATTATTATTATTATTATTATTATTATTATTATTATTATTATTCACTTAAAAATGCTTGTTTATATTTTCACTTTATAATTCTTAAAAATAATAATAATAGTAATAATAGTAGTAATAATAATAACAACAACAATTTTCATCCCCAACGCTTTCTTGTTCTTCAATATAAATAAAACTGCAGGTCATTAATATGTCTATATAACGCTCGTGAGATTAAGAATTAACTTGTATTAAAAGAAACGAAATTTGTGTAGCGTAAAAATAAAGAATTATGCAACTTCTCCTGGTTTCACTTCCGTTCTCATTCAAATAAGTGAGTTGGTCTGTCTTTGGATATGATACAAAGAGACGCCAGCGTCTTTCATAATCACAAAATGAACATATTTAGCAAAGTCATGCCGCACGGATGTTTCGTTTGAATGGACCCCGCCGAGTGAGTGTGTGTTTTTAAGTTCCGTGGAGATGCTTGGAACCTGGCTTGGTTTTATTGCAGAAAAGTTGCTGACATTGCAAACCTGGTTGGATTAAAATTAATCTAAGTATTATTTGCTGCCCATTTTTACTGTATGTGAGTTCAATGTTAATTTGAATCAGACAGCTCGCACTTTCTAAAGTGTTATCTGGCTCATATGATGTGGATGGATGTGTCGAATGACATGTCTAGTTTAGAAAAGATTGTATCTTACTAAGGGCCTCCATACAGTGACATTTTCGAAAAGTGTTTACACACTTGCCCATACTATTTTTACAAACATATTATTATTTTTACATACTATTTTTTTATTTTTTAAGTTTTCTTGATTATTCGTATAAATAAATTGTATGAAAGTTGCAAGAAAGGTTATATTTTAAGATGTCCTATCTTTAGAGCGCCATTTTCTTTTGTTTGAGAAAAATAACTCTAAGCAAAACCTTGCACTCTACTCTGACATAAAAAGTAATTTTATGGGCATAAAAGATAATTTAACTGATTTTGTCCTCAGAGCTGCGTACGGAAAGAAATATGGTTACGGCGGCTACGGTGGCTACGGCGGTTATGGTGGAGGCTACGGCGGCTACGGAGGAGGCTATGGCGGCGGTGGCTATGGGCACTACAGCGGCGGCTACGGCTACAAGCACTACGGGTATGGCGACTATGATCGTTACGGGGGTGGCTATGGTGGTGGCGGGGGCTACTACCCTAGCGGTGGCTACGGTGGCTACGGGGGTCACGGAGGTTATGGTGGATCCGGAAGTTACGGCGGATACGGAGGCTACGGCCAGGGCGGGTACGGAGGGGGCGGCGGGTACTACCCGTCGGGTGGGTACGGAGGGTACGGGGGAGGGTCGCACTCGAACAGCCAGTCGTCCAGCGTGAGCTTCGGAGCCAACTTCGGAGGCGTCGGGGGCAGCTTCTCGGCCAGTCAAGCCAGCTCCGGAGCGGGCAGCTACGGGTGAGTCACGCGCCCGCGCGCTGCGGGCCGCACCACAGCGCCTGCTTGCACCTGAGCTGAGCTGAGCTGAGGCGCCCCCTTCCATCCCAGCTAAACTGTACGCATTGTCTTGAGCTGAGCTGCTAAACTGCTGAACTTCTATAATGCTTGCGCTCAGTCGCACTCCTTCCATTCCAGCTAAGCTGTATTCATTGTCTTCAATAGAATTTTATTTGAATTGAACTGTCCTGAGATACATTCTTTGAGCTGAACGCTCTGATTTCTTCAGACCCATCCGAGTTGCATACTTTGACTCGAGCTGCGTCTTCAATGGTCTTTCCTATCTTTGTTCGACTTAAGTGAAAGTCGACTGCTTCGCTTCAGTTGCTGAATTGAGCTGAGAAGTATCAATTAGCCTAAGCTCACCCTATATTAATATTTTGCGGAGAAAGGTATATTTTTCATCTGTACTTTCTTTTTATTCTCTCGTTACAAAAAAATATATTTTTCCCTTAGACGAGAAAGGTAAACAATTTATAACTTAATGCACGTTTGCCTGCATTTAACAATCTTCAATCATCTAACTAAAAACATTGGTTTCTGAAACTACAGCATGCAAAAGTATACTTGTAAATCTTAGGATTGCTCAGGTAATTTTGTTATATCAAATTAATTATTAACTCTATAACATAAAACTACTGAAACCTCGATTTGAAGCATGCATTTGAAGATCGTTGATGTAATAACTCAGAATAATTGGATTGGATTGGAAACTAATTCTTCATAAATAACCAAATCTTGATATCATTAATTTCTGTTCGTAAAATTATTGTCAGTAAGAAATAAATAAATAAATACAGTTTTGTTATTACTATTGGTGAATACGAATAGTAACATGTGTCTTCTGCCACGGAGCGTTAGGTATTGCACATCTTAAAAAATCTTACAAGTATTGTATGAATTGTATGTGAATGATTTGTGCAATGCTTCTAGTTTTTAGATAATATAGTTACATCAATCTATTAATTAATCGAAATAACAACAAACCAATAAAATCAAAATTTAAGTGGTGATCTTGGAGCCCCCTCCCTTCGCAATGCACGGGACCATTTAAATCTTGTTGGAGTTAATGCACAATGGAATTTTAAGCAAATTTTGTTAAACTGTGAAAATACCTAAATTCGGAAATAAGCTGTTAGTGTAGAATTTTTTATTAAAAAAACATTTCTGTAGAAATTATTTTTGTTCTTTAGTGGGGGCGGATTTTAATGATTTTTTTTTCTTTTGACTTTAGGATGCCTTTTTGTATAGAAATTCATTTTATGTTAACACAAAACGAAATGACCCAGTTTAAAGAACATTTTTTTGTATTTTTCGTTGATTTCGACTAATAAGTATTTTTTTTACCTTTTTACGTCATTTTAATAATATTTTTCGCGGATTTCATCGATTTTAATATAATTTAATTTATAATAATATTTACGTGATGCAACAAATGTTCTTTACAGAATTCCTGAGTAATCTCTTCAATTTCTTCGCTCAGAAATTGTAATGTCAGCAGTTGTACGGTCGTATGTCAGCAGTGTAATGACAGCAGTCGTATGTAATCTAAGATTCCAGTGACGCCTTCAGCACCATTGTCGGTTCGGAGGTTTTCACTAAAACTAAAGACAAAGATTTCCTGGTACGATCCAAACCAAAAGTCTGCAAGCTGAATGCACTTGAAGGAAAGAAGAAGCCTCGATTACAGTGTCATACCCAACTGCTTGAGTTGTTCATTTGGGGTGGTTTTCATCAAATGTTTTACGTCATTTTTCTTTGCTTTTATGGCATTTTAAAAAACATTTAAGAGCATTTTATTGATCATTTTTTGTGATGTTTTCGCTCATCTAAATCCGCCCTCATTCATTAGATTTAGTTTGTTTTATTCAGATAGTTTTTTTTAAGTTATACTTCATTACGATGTACATACGTGATCAGTAATATGATTTAATACGGTAACTACCTTCTCTAGAAACACGAGAGCTAGTAGGCAATCGAATACTATACAAAAGCATCTTGGAAAATTAAGGAACATAGGAGGACGTACGCACAGATACTTTCTCCTTCCTCGGCTTCGGTAACGGCAAACATGCGTCGCAACGCGTTCCTCGTTACCTAACGCATCCATTTGGTTCCCCGCGGCCGTCCAACTCGCGCCATGGATCACGCATCCTCAATGAGGTCGGAGACCTTTCTCTGATGCCACGCCCCTCTCCCTGCCGTCGCCTCTTGTGCTACTCGCAGCATGCGCCATCTGTCCCGGAAGGGCGGTCAGTGATGTAATGGCCTAAGCATTGCTCCAAGAACTTTCCTTGCCTTGGTCAATACCTGCGCGATGCTCTGATAAGAATTACTTATTGGCGCGAATTTTCAGTTTTCTCTCAGACGAAAATTTTCACTTTTCTTTTTGAATGTTATTGCTACGGAACGGAATTGCTTGCAATAAAATATGCAAATAAGTATATATTTTACTATTTACGTATATTACATTATATATATATATATATATATATATATATATATATATATGTGTGTGTGTGTGTGTGTGTGTGTGTGTGTGTGTGTGTGTGTGTGTATAATGAGAATATTACGTTTAAAAAAAATATGTAATAACAAGTGGGGTTGCGCAAAAAAAGAAAGAAAATAGAGTAGCAATTTTCCAGAAATTTTTGAAAATGCCACTAGGGCTTCACGTAAAGTTCCTCCCAAAATTTAAAATGTATTAATCACCTCCGGAATGACAAAACTAAATTTTACTCCTGGCATATTTACCATGTTTCAGCTCAATAGCTTCTAATTTGACAGATACGGTGGCACAAAATAGGCATACAAGCTGTCTGCCCGTATTTTGTACCCGAAAATCGGAATGTTTTACCGATTTTCGGGTACAAAATTGCCATCTACACCAGTATTAACCGTCTTTAGAACAACACTAACAATTATGTGCGTGTGAAGTGAGTTGTGATGTGCGTGCGAAGATAGAATCTTAAACACGGTCTGTATGACTGAAAATGTTGCTCGGGTAATTCCAGTACTCTTCCTCCCTATTCTAGTATGGGGAGAAAAACTAAACTACAGAATATGAAAAGTACACATTCGTGATATGACATTAGTCTACACCTATTAATGTAGTAAATTTGATGCGAAATAGAAAATACATACACATTCGTAGAAAAAACTTGCTGGGTGGTTTATGGGGTGCCACGCGCACTCGAACACTTGTCCAGCGTCGTCAATGACAAATATGGGGCGGGGGAAGAGGTCATGTCCCCTCATCCAACATTTTTTGGAACTGAACATAGTTTATTGAAAACAATTACCACATATTATTCGCGTCACGTTTCTAAGTCTGCCATTTCATGAATTCATAACATGCCGGGCCTCTGCATCCCTGACAACAAAGGAGAGTACATTCCAAGAAGAGCGATAAGAAATTGGTCTGAAAGAATGTTGGTTCTATTTACATCGAGTTACGCATGGACTGTAAGAAATGTGAGCAAATACAAGGTTGTAATTTCTACTACTGCGTAAACACCACTCCATTCTTGATCCCGTGTTCGGGACGTATATTTGACAATTGAACGGCTGGTTCGGGATGTATGTTTGACAAAAGATAGGTCTATCCCACATATACACAATTCTGAGATAATGAGGGTTTTTCCTGAACTTCCCTCATATAACTCAATACATTTTTAAACATTTAAACACAGTGCCCTTGCATATATGTCCATTCTGGATTTCAATAACATATTACACTAAAAGAATGATATTTAAAGTTTTGTATAATGCTAATAACTCAATTTCACAAAAAAGTGTGAGGTAGCCCCTTGTTCTATAGAGCCCTTCATCACGGCGAAGAACCCCCAAGTGGTAAAACACTGTATTCATTGCTTTAACAGAAAGACCATTCCAGCAAAATTTATTGGTATACTTGAGTTTTCGTAACGTGGCCGATGACATTAGGTCATTTTTACACCTCTTGCCTTATAAAATGAATCTTTATAACAGTGATAAACACATGTTTGAGGCCATGAGCCCCGTTGAGAAGGACGTCCGCGAATTAATTAAAAATATTCATTTTATAAGGCGGGAGGTGTAAAAATGACCCAATGTCATCGGCCACATTACGAAAACCCAAGTATAATCTGAGATGATCCCTTTCGACAAGTAAATTTAATAAGATAGAAATAAATATGTATTAATAGGTAAAATATGTAAAAATATGCATTTTTTTATTTTACGTCAAAAACAGTTAAAACCTGTGTATGACGTGCTATGGGGAGAAGTGAATTCTGTGCACGTTTTTTAAATTCTGTAATCTCTACACTAAGCCATATACTACTTGAATTTTGAATATAGGAAAAAAACGCTCCTATGGAATAAAATCAGCAATAAATTTTGGACTCTTATCCATCATGTCCTTCGTCAAGGAAAAATACTTCCTGCCGCAACAACATGGAAACGATAATTAGAATAACTATATCTCCCACTGAATTCTAGAAGACGTGCACAAATAATGAAGTTACATTTATGTCCAGAAGCAAAACAAAGGGTCATGACGGCAATTATACCAAAATGTGTAAAAATACGTAAAATATAGTTTGATTTAATTCAGAATTATCTTGAAATCTCTAAATTATATTAAATACAGACATCTTGTACACAGTGCGCCACGGAAATCGTTACATGGGAGATGGGCGATTTCAGTTTCAGGTTTTGTAAGCAAGAGTTAGCAAATGAAGTTTTATAAGCTAGAGCTCCGATTTTTCTGTTTCATTCTGTAGCTAATATTAGACAAGATTATCTTACTGTTTCGAAATACGTTTATGAAAACATCAAGATACAAAACTATGTAAAACTTGAACGGTAGGCATATTTATGACCTCGACGGCAAATTTCCACATTAAGCATTTGACTTCCAATGGTTTTCAGTCAGAAAATATTTTCCATTTTCCAACTAGTAAGTGCTGTATTTAACTAATTGTGGAGGTTGTAGTAGGTCTTTTGAGAAAATTTTATTCTTTAAGTTTTTTCCCAGATTGAAGTTGATTGCATCTGGACAGGAGGAAGTATTAGTGTAAAAATTTGAAGGGATTATTCATATTCATGTTACTAAATTAATTAGTAGCAAGTTCTCTATGAACTTGCAAGTTCTCTATGATCTATATTATGTATGTACCATGGAGCATTTAGCATCCATCTAAAAAGAGAAGAATATGCACCACTCCAAATTTGACATAGAACGTTACTGAAGGGCGTATATTGAGGCCCCAACTTACGAGACAGGAAGGGGCCCGCAAACCACTTTAAATATTCGCTTGTTGAGTGGAATAGATATTCCATTTAGCGTTTCGACGTGTACAATAAGAGTATATAAAGAG
This sequence comes from Teleogryllus occipitalis, assembly GCA_011170035.1. NCBI lineage: Eukaryota > Metazoa > Arthropoda > Insecta > Orthoptera > Gryllidae > Teleogryllus > Teleogryllus occipitalis. Next base: position 10,827 of record BLKR01006671.1, on the reverse strand, counting down.
GGGTTTTTGGCAATAAATAGAACAAATATACTGTTCGAATAAAAATAAGTGAAAATTCTTAAGAATATTACATTTAATAGTCATAATTTCAACTAAACTCCCTTGAATAGCCTACTACTGGGAGGAAGGCGTGATTTGGGTGCACTCCTCTTTACAACAATGTTTGATCGCGATCAAATTTGCATTGAATTTTGTTTTAATTGAAGTGATGGCGAACAAGAATCCTCGTAAGTCGGGGGCTAATAAGATCTACGAATTCCTTAAGTGACCTGAAATCTTTCTTTCGACCTAATCACATGTTCTTAAAAAATGCGTTATTTTTTAATGGGAATTCAATAAGGAAATGACATCATTACAATAATCTAACGAAGGAGAGTATAGACTTCTGCGGCCGGCGTTAGTAACTACTTAGATGTCCGAGAGACGCCGAGTCCTAGGCACAGATTCCAACGTTTCGCTAACCATTCTGCAACCTTCCTCAGGGCGAAACCTGGGGCGCATTGGGCCCTGGGAAACGTCGCGGATGGCCGAAACGTTGGCACTTGTGCCTAGGACGCGGCGTCTCCCGGACAGCCAAGTATAGTTACTTCTAACGAAGTCCACGAAAGACACGCTGCGTGAACCCCAGTTGGGGGCAATGCCAGCCGAGCATTGCGCCGCGAGGTCGGCCCCCGGCGCCCGCGGTGCTAACGGATGCGCTAACCGGCAGTCGGCAAGCACCGTGTTTAGCGAGGCGAAGCTTCTGTTGACACGGCCGTCGCGTGTCAAATTGTGTGGCGTCGCGTCGCATCGCGCCGCAGCCTTGGCCTAGAGCGCACATCTTGGCGCATGCGCAATCGACTCTGCGAGCCGCTTTCATTCAGACGTCCGTTGCGAGACACACTTCAAGCACGTGTACGGGTTTTCGTCTAAGCAAAATAACTGTTTATTTCGCGAACACAAAACTGTTTAGTATTCAGAACAGTAAACTATTTAGTACTTGTTAAATATATAAACCAATTGAATTGGTTGTTCACTTGATATCATCTATAAGTTAATATCTTGTATAGTGATCTCTTGATATTCATACGTCGATTATGTACTGCGTCCGCTGCTACTCATGAAGTATGCAATCGCTATCCATGTTAACCAAGATAATATTTTCACTGGAATTGACGATCGCTAATTTTAACAAGCCATCATTTTGTCGTAAAGGTATACATTTAGATTCATCATGCTTACCATAATGTACAATCATCAGTTCAGTATACTTAAAAAGAAAAAATGCACTGTTTTTTTGTACAATTTACTGCTTGAACTCTTAGAGGGGGCAGCAAAAAATCTGGTTCGATGAGACCACGATTAAACTTTTCGGGACGGTACCAACAGTCATGTGAAACGGAAAAGCGCCTGTATAGAAATTTTTAAAAAATCTGCTATGGACGAATGGGTTTATTACTTCTTTTGACACTGTCACTTCTCCGCCATTCTGCTGACAACGTATCGTTCATTTGGGGATTGGATCCAGGATTTTCATGCACACTATTTTTTCTACAGAGTGTCATTTTAAATGTTTATCAATGAATGTCACGCGTTTACGTAATAATGTCAGTAATTCCAAAACCGACACAATTAGAACACACACACTTCCTCGAATATACTTTGTAAAAAGAGAAAATTATGTAATGATGCACGAAAAAGGGCCAATTTTTTTAAAGAAACATACCTTTCGTGAGCCCTTGAAAGAGAAAAAGTATTTTTCTCAAATGATGACTCCGTCCGTCTGTAAACTACACCAGCACCTTAACCAAACACAGAATTTTCACTAAAATTTACATTCCGGAGTTTATTTGTCTGGTAATAAGTCTATCAAAATTTAAACGCGCGTTTTAATTTTTGAGTCTCTTTATATGAAGCGACACCACGTACGATAATTTCAAAATTTTCCCCAAATGGCTTCACTTTTTACTTTCTCGCTACGGAGTAGAGATAAAGTTACGTAATGCTGCACGAAAATACGGCGAATTTTCGGCAGAAAAATCTTATTATGCTACGTGGGAGCCGATAACGAAAAAGTGGATAAATCTCATTACTAAATTTAGAAAAAAATCCTCTAACACGTAATGCAGACAGAATCTATGTTGTGTGGGTCTTTGTTACCGAAAAATCGAATGACGGCGAAACGTCTTTGGATTTTTCGTCTGTTAGTCTGTCCGTCTGTGAACAACACTAAGGGCTAAACCGTTCAGACTATTTTCTCCAAAATCGATATTCCCCAATCGATCTGGCTGATGTCGCGGATCCTTGAATTTGAAACCGATATTTTATTTTTGGGGGTACATTGCATGAAGCCCCTGGGGCATTTTCGAAATTTTAAAAAATAAATTGGCTTCAACGATTTTGAGTAAATTTTATTGTTTGATAGTGTGAAAGACGTTTAAGAGAATGGTGTAAATCTCATGTTCGTTAAAAACCCTCATTTTTCGAAAGTTGCAAAAGTTCAAAATTTTTTCGGAGTCTTCCTACAACTAAAATATAAAAAAAGAGATTTTTCCCTTAATTAAATCTGTTTCCTAAAGATATATTTTGAAATACGGTCTTGTACAATTTTTCGAAATTTTGAGTACACCTCGCGTAATTTTGCGTCAAAATACTAACGAGAAAGTACGTGATGTTTTAGCACCACTAGTTCTTTTAACTTTTTTGCTGGGATAGAGCAAATAATACTCATTTTTGAAAATTTTGAATCTTTAACATTTTTTCGTTGCATTTCAACTACATTATTGATTTTTTCATAAAGAAATATATTTGCGTAAACTTACGATTATTCAAAAACAAACATTTGAATTTGTTGGAACTTCCTGCATTTCTTTCGCTTAGGATTTTTTTAATGCAATGGCTGGATAGAAGTGGCAATAAAATATTACGCAGCTGTTACTATTAATAGCAAGTGATGTAGCCTTTGTAGCATCACGGGTTTCACTTTAGCATTGGTATCTTAGTCACTGATATGGTATCTATTTCTTTTAGTTTTAAATGTAATTATTACGTAAACATTTTGCTGCGCGAAGTTTACATTCACAGACAGTGACAGACTTGCATTTTCATGTTTCCTTTGGCTCTGGATATAGTCCCAATAAGATTCGACGTGAAGCATATCAAACGTGCTTGTTGTGGAAGTTTTGCTGGCATTCGGACTATCTTTGTTGTATCGATTCAAAACGTAGCACTGCCGTCGAAATTGTGAAGTACTACAGAATATGACACGTAAGACGTTTACCTAAATATTGTTCGACGTTCGTCGTTATAAATAATATGAAACAGAAGAAATTGATGCAAGATACTCGTGAAAAAAATGAAAATAATTGTTCTAAAGTCAATTCATAATTTTTTGTCGGACTCACAATTATCCTGTTTCATCTTATTAGTCAATGATATGACACCTCAGATTTCTTGACGTAAATTCTTGGAAGTTTTCTTAGATACTAAACTCAACTGGGATAAGTATGTAAATTACATGCTGGGGAAAACTTCGAAAAACGTAATTTTTATGATGCGTATACTTACAAAAGGAATCCTATTGCCAATGTATTAGCTTTCACATTGAGCTACTTTGTAATTCGGAGCAGCTTGCTGAGATCCTTACAGAATGAAGCAAAGACAAAGCCGATATAAAATTCAAGGACGGTCAGACAAATTCTCATTGGTTAAACAAAGCACATTCGTAGCGTGGATTTGGGAATACACACGCCTTGAAAAATGGCCAAGCTTTGCGATTTTCAAAACTTACACTAGAGAATCAGCGTGAGGTAAAATTCAGAACTGAATCGAGAGTCTTTGAAACCTCTCCGCGCCCTATACAAATGTTAAGGAAAACGTTAATGTAATATAAACATATTATCAATTAAAAGTGTTTTTGATTCAGTTTATTTTATCGTAGTTATTATTAAAATAACATTGTTGTTTTTATCATTTTGTATAAAATATCTTACAATTACATGTGGCTATTTGTAGAGTATATCTACCAATCTACCTAATAAGGTTTCCAACAGGTGATGTAACATTTCATGTTGCAGGTATGGAAGATAATGCAGTGGGCTACAAATAACCAGACGTCAAATCTACAACTCCCTACTCAGTTCTACAGAGCAGCAATCTCAGGATTGAATTGACAATTTTACTCCACATTTTATCATCATTGCTCAATGTTTTTGAAACTATCTACACAATGAAACATATTTATTAATTATATCAATAAAATAGATTGTATTAACCATCCATGAAAATGTTCACATGCATCAAATTCCTGCCTGGAAGCTTACGTATCTTTGCCATCCTCTCACTTTTCAAGCTTCCGCAGAATTTTTCTTAGATATATTGTTATTTTGTATTGTTGATTTATATTAATAAACATTTTTACATATGTGTTCTTTTTATTTTCAAGTACAAAATTCAGATCAGCATCATCGAATTACAAGAAATCTCACTTGGCTTCACAAAAAGTCTCATTTTGTGAAGCAATTCGTTTAGAACTTTATGAAACTGGACAATAGTATAACACGAAACTGACAAGAATGACGTCGTAGGTATCGGAAATCCTGAAATTAATCCGGAAAGATTACCCGGTGCTGCAAACATTGGCATATGATTGCATTATTACGGCTGTAGCTTTAATGAGAGTATTCAGCGTCAGGTTTGCGCTTGTCAAACCCCAAAATTCTTCATACCTTTCTTTCATAACTGAGCTATTAACACTTTCGAAAACACAAAAATGCATGGTCGGAAATAAGTTTTGGATATTTAGAAGGAAAAGTATAGGATCACAAAATAGTATACACAAAATACTAAATATAACTAGAGGAAGTTCGGGTATTATCCGCGCACGTTTTCTTGAGTCCTCTCTTCGCTAGATGGAATAAGAGTGGGGTGTTTGATTATTTTGTAGACAGGAATATTATATCAAATATGTAGCTCATTTTTCTATGCAAAATAAATTCTATTGCACGGGAGAGAATATTCCTAGTTATCATACTTTGTCAACAAAGCTCATTGCAATAACTTATTCTGAATTCAACTTATATTAGTAAAGGAGTGAGGTAGGTACTCCGGGATTCACGAAATTGTGTCATGTGATTCACGAAATTGTTCATGTAATAATATGGAATACCATTTATTAGTATTTGTTTTAATGAAACTGTTTAAGCATGGAATATGAAATAAACCCAAACTTCAACTATTTTCAATTAAATATTTTTTTGAAAATTTAAAAACAAACTTTTTTAATATCAATAATTTTATTTTGTTTTTAACGTTGCATTTGGAGGGTAATATGAAATAGTCGGGTAATATGGAATAAGGGTTTCAAAAGAAAAAAATGAAATAAGACAATTGGACGGATACGTGACGAATTGCACTTTGCCTTTAAAAATATGAAGTATTTGTTAAAAAAACGCAGCTTAATATTCATGCTACATGCAACCCGCAACACACGACCCTTCATTTTGAATACATATCGCTAAATAACCCCCAATCGAAGTTTTAGGACCTTAAAAACTCCAATTTTGAGGCTGAAGACCGCAAAGAAACGTTCCTCACACCGTATTCTACAGGACCGTATTCTACATATTTTTGAACATTCTATTACATCTTCTCTATTACATCGACTCTTCTCTACATCTTCTCTATTACATCGTCGCTTCTCAATTCTACCCCACCTCTTCAGAGCCTGTAGAATCTGCAACTGTATGTGCAATTAAACTAATTACTTGATACTCTACGCGACTAAAGTACACGCGTGTACCTCTTTGCTCGGTAATAATGTTAAATAATAATAGTTTATAGTGACAAGGGTGTATTGTATTGTTATCAATTACAAGGAGACATATAGAACAAGTGACGGAGGATAACAGGGTCTTGAAAAAAAGATATACTACACGGCTTAATATGGAAGTGGAGAAATAGAAAAGGGGGTGGGGTTTATCATGCGAGAGTTCTCGCACGGGTACGTTAGTTCCACATAAACCGACATGCCATTTTGAAATCAACAGCGCCTATCGTAAATGTGAAGAACTGCAAGCTACAAAATGAGCATAAATTAATTAAAAGCAACTCTCGAGGTGTACTTTGCCCTTAGTTAGAAAACTAATAGTATTGAATTTTCAAAATCTACCTACGTAAAGATTTAGAACTTAAAAACGAATCTTCTTCGGTAGGAGTGATGCACATGGCAAGCGGGCGACACTAACTACAGCGCATAGTACGAGCATTCTGAAGTAGTTTGCCTCTGTTCCACTTCGCTGCAGCTCTTGACAGAGGATTAAGCTCGACATCCCATATTATCCGATTATTCCATAATACCCGAACATCGTCTACGTACTAAAAGAAATCATGTATACGGTTAACTCACATCGCCTACAGTTGTGCGCAGTCTAAACGTTGCCTCCTCTAATTTCGACTGCACTTTTTTTTATTAAAAATTATTATTGCACTTGTATTTCAGGGTCCTTGAGCAGATAAATGTCTTTAAAAATTATTATTGCATTTGTATTTCGGGGTTCTTGAGCAAACAACAAAATTTACTTTTTGTGATCCCCTCAAAATACTTCCAGATCCATTATTTACTCCTTCTTAAAAATATTTTCTGAATTGTTTCCCAAAATGAAACCAATTTCTAAAATACACCTAAGTCAAAAAGACAGGCGTCATATTTACATAAAATTGTGCATGAAAATTGTGTAGACAATCAACTACCCGCGTTAACTACGAGAATTCCTTTTCAGATTGATTGATTGATTGACTGATTAGTTTCCGGGTGTGTCAACTGATCAACTATTAGTCCCGTTAGTGTGGTGGATGTTTTTATCGCGGGAAGTTGCGGTGATCTATCACCCTCTGGATGGCCACATCCGGAATCGACCTACACGTCGACTTGCAGGGTTTTCTCAACTAGCAACCTCCTACCAGCGAGGCACCGCCCCAGACAGACAAGCTCTGACTTGCAGGGTTTTCTCAACTAGCAATCTCCTACCAGCGAGGCACCGCCCCAGACAGACAAGCTCTACGCTCCCGAATGATCTCCCAATATGTGCGGTAGTGTAGTGCATAGTAGTGTGTGCAAGAAAGGGGTGAAGGTAAGACAAGGAAACTGAAGGAAACGACTGGCGCTACAGAATGGCGCAGACTTTCTCCTACTAGTAAGTTTTCTAATTTCTTTGATCAGGGCTAGCTTTTCGGTCTTGCCCCATCCTCTAGCCAGTCGCCCAAATACCATTTTTGAACAATTGTCTCTTTGTTTTGGTTCCCTAATGGAAGAAAAAGAATATTACTTTAAGAATATTATAGAAGAGTAAAATGTAGAACTAAATGAAAATTTTCTTTGAAAATTTTCAAGCTATATTTAATAAAATGTCGTTTACGCGTTAGTGTAAACATTTGAATCACATCTTACATTTGAAGCACTTCTACTCACAAATGCATATTGGATACAGATCGCTGAAAATGTTGATTTTAACGCCGTGAGAGGTATTTAAAAAATACATTTGCATAATTTTTGAAAAGACAAAACAATACCGCAAAATGCCTTTTATATCTCCTTAAACGATGCATTTATCACTATTCATTCAAAAGTTTGAAAAAAAACTTTGGAGCCGTTTTTGAGAAAATGGCGTTTGAGCGTTTTTGAAAATGCGGATATTTGAGCTCATTTTTACAGAAAATTTTCGAGTTTTCGAGAAACTATGTAAGATATCATTTGAAGCACAGTCACTAATAAATGCAGTAGTTCATACAAATTTCCCGTAATGTAAATATTAACGACATGAGAGAGATTTCAAAACAATTACATTGTGTAATTTTTGAAGAAACAAACGAAGGAAAATGGCGTTAAAGCCGTCTTATACAGTACATTGAGCACTATGTCTACAAAAAGTTTAAAGTAAAAATTCGGAGTTGTTTTTGAGAAAATTTTGTTTTTCATATTATTTTAATATTGCACTTATCACTCAATTTTGCGCGAAAACTACTAAAATTTTCAAACAATGTACACGAACTTAACGAGAGAACTAATTCTGGAAAACAAATTTTATTCCAGGGAAAGAACTGCATCTTCAATTTCGTAGTTGTAGGAAGACGCCGAACAAATTTCAATATTTTGCAATATTAAAAAATTCAGAGTTAACAGTGAAAATCGGACATTTATAAACGCATTTCACTCTATTCTGACAAGAAATTTAAAGAACAATTTTCAGACATTTTTGAGAAATTTTTGAAAGTGCATGTAAAGTACTCCTAAATATTAATGAATGTTTTTCAAAATCGCAGAGCTTTGAGACGAGTGTGATGGAAGGGGGTTTATTCAGTTTGGAAACAATCCCACGCATAGTTTAGCCGCCAGTGTTGTTCTCAGACGGCAGACGGACGGCCAGACCAGCGGACGTTTTGAAAAAAACAACAACAAAAAACACTTTTTCGTTATCCGTTTTTTAGTGTGTGGCCGTTTTTCAGTGTTTTTAACACTGTGTCCCGTTTGTTAGGGTACTACTTATTCGCCTAGTGTAAATAAGAGAAACCACGGAAAACTATCGATAAGACGAGTCCCGCTAGAATTCTCCTCCAGACAGCGGCTGAACTCAACCTAACTTTCTAGCCAGTGTCGAGAATCTTGTCATCATCGGGACTCCAACCCCAGGATCTTGCGGTCGGAGACATTGCAGTGACAGTAATCGATGCCCTGAGCCACTTGTGCTGGTAATTCGTCTTTAGAAAAACACGGCGTTCTTGTGTAAACAGCACGAGGAGTATTTGAATGGGATGGCAGAGGGAGCAGCATCCACAATGCAAACCCAACATCGCGGACTAGGCCTCCCCGTTTCACCCTGCGCGCGGGGACAGAGCTCGCGGGACTTCCCGAAAGGTGTTAGGGAGTTTTTGAGCGGCGAAGCCACGGTGTAAGATAAGATTTCTTACGCCATTACCGAAGCATTATTGCAATCGACAACATTATCGATATTAACAGCGGTAGAAGTCGAGAAAGATATTTGTACAAACGTTTAGGTCGAAATGGAAGAAGTCCCGAACTGTGATGACAGAATGCACTTCCTTTCGATGCGCATACGTTCGACTAGAGCTGTCGAGCAACCACGGATATGAATAAGTATATTATTACACAATTATTATATTGTTAAATAAATATAACTAATACCATATGTATAGATATATCCCTACATGCAGATTAATGCCATCTACGCCATGTTGCATCGTGAGAAGATATAGTTCGCAGTATACTCTGTCGCCAAAGTTTGGAACAAATTTGATATAGCATGGCCAAATGTTCGATCACAATGCGATATAAGTCGCTTGCTAAATCCGGCAGAATCATGGTAGTTACCCGGTCTCGGGGAATATCGAAAGTGCGTTTTAAATGCCCATCCCTTCTACTTTACCGGAAACGGAAGCATGAGTAGGGAGTTTTTGCACGGCGAAGCGTTACAGCAACCAATAACTATCAATCTTCTGCGCAGTTCGTTTTTCGCATCAAATTTGTGCCGTACCGTAGTACTATGGAATAGATAGTCCTGTACGTCAGAAACGAGATTTTGAACAAAACAATTCCTTTATCACAAATATCACTTCAATGCAAGAGAATGGAAAATCATTTCCAAAAAATATATATCCATTAAAGTGGTTTCAGCACTAAAGAAAATATGAAATGATAGAAACTGGCGGTGATACAATAACACGTTCTTAATCACATTATTTGTAACAGCTACGCAAATATGACAACACTACATGAACATAAAATAAGGTTTCCAAACAGTATTTTTTTCTGTATCGCGCTGGGAATATAACTCATGCTCTGAGAGTTAAACCGCAATTCACTTTACCCCTACACCACCAGCTTCATAACTAAAATAATCATCCCCGACGTGAAAAAAAGTTGGTGCTACAACAGTACATACTTGCTCGCATTGTTTGTAATGGTTTTGCAATAATATACTACTACATGTACCTTCAAAAGTGTATAAATAAATAAAACAACACCAATACTTTTATGCAAGAATGTATTCACTCACAAAACACTTTCTACATTTCATATTCATTTACTTCTATTTTACATAAAGTTTCATATAAGTTTTATATCTCAGTATTCCATTACATTATTAACATATATGTTGATCCTTTTGTTAAATATCAACTTCAAGAAATTCAAATATTCATAAATACTTTCAGGAAAAAACCTTTTACAGGGTACTTTTCAATAACAAAAGTAATACTTTACTATATCGGGGACTAAATTATAACAACATATCTCAACTGTTGATTGTTTTGAAAAAATATTAATGATGTTTAAAAGGTAAGATGATCATTAACCGAATTTCTATACCTACCACAGGAATTAACTAAAAATTTGTAAAAATGGCGAACATTTGTCACATTATTAGCTTGTAACTTCAACGTTATTTCCTCTCTTGAAAAGTCGCAATCTTTGAGATACGAGTTGTTAAAATTTAGTCATTAATACATTTTATACCTGTTCTGAAATTTTAATAATATTAATACGGCTATAACTACAGACCTTTTTGTTTCCAAACTTTAAGAGCAGCATGGTGAATAATGGTGTGTCTTTTTCCAAGTTTATCAATATCTTGACAGTAACCACCACCAATAACAGTAGCACAAGGAATTCCTCTGTTGATTACGTTGGCAAGAACGAACAGATCCCTTTTAAACAGTCCTGACAAATAAAATTTCATATTGTCAAATTTACTTCCAACCATGAAACTTGGATGGATGGAGGAGGAAGGGAGGAAGGGATGGAGGGACGGACGGACCGGCAGGAATGACGGAACG
>BLKR01006670.1:0-52685 GCA_011170035.1 Teleogryllus occipitalis | reverse complement strand
TTCAGAAGTTCAGTATAATTTTCACGAAATTAATCAGAATCGCATGCACTCCTTGCATTTCAGATCTCTGTTACACCCACAGTAGATAAAATACCTGAATCTTTAATCCATTCAAACAAAACTGCAGTGAAGTTATTAGTAATAAAAACACAAAAAGTTACTATGTACAAGCAAACCCATTTCTTAAATGGGCAAACTATAATTTGTCTGTTTAACATTATTGAACAAAGTTTGCTAAGGAATGTGACTGCACTTCCCACATTCATGTTTGAAGATTTTAAATCTTGTTGAGTCATTCATAATATGAAATTGATATTATGAAAATTAATAGTAAAAGAAAATGAAGGCAAAATTACAAGTAAAACACTTCATACTCACTCTCTTCTTGGCAGCAAGTTTAATCCTGGTAAGCCGCCTCTTACTTTCAGCAAGAGCAGCAGCCCGTTTCAGAACAGATGCATATGGATTAAGTCTCACCATTGCTTTTGTATTGCTCAAAGGATTGAGCTTCTTGACACGACGAACCACAAGTTTCCTGTTGTAATCAAGAATAAGCTACTTGAAAAATATTTTGAGTACTTTTAATACCCTATATTCCTGTTATACCGACTACAAAGTCACAAACATTTGAATTCAACTCTAGTTTAACGTAATAGGTAATTTTGAAATTAGAACTACAGCATGACTATGGAATAATGGAGGGAATTGACCTTATCTACACAAACTTACTTGGGCCGTCTTAGTACTTTCATAATGGACTCTGATTTCAAGAGCCTGGTCAAATCAGTATTTGCCATTTTAGGCATGGGTAGGTTGTAACCTTTCTTTAGTCTGGCTGTCTTGCGCCAAGTTCCATACAGAGCATCAAGCCTATTAAAGGCAGACTTAGTCCAAATTACAAATCTTCCAACATGACCACCAGGAGCCAACTTCAATAAATTCAGTTTATCAACATTGACCAAGTCCACGCCTGGGATGTTACGGAATGCTTTGGTCAAACCCTGCAAAATAACAAAAACTCAGTCCTGGAATTCCCATCTCTTCTGAAACTTAAGATTTATCTGTAAAATCAGCAAAATATTCTCTACAGAAATTCAGAACCCAATGCTCAAAAATATTCATCATGAACACATAATTTAGTTTATTTCAAAATGTAATGAAACTTGCCTTGTCTTCATGGTAAATGACCAAAGGACCACGCCTCTGAATGCGACGTCTATTACGCATCTTTCCTTTGCCAGCACGAAATCGACGAGACTTGTAGACCTTAAAGAAATTAGTTTATGCATTAACTTTGACAATTACTCTATAAGTCCAGAAACCTGCAAGCATTATAATTTTCTGTACGTAATTACCATTCTGTCCAAGTGCACACCTGTGCCAGAACAAGAAAAGTAAGAGCACTTTTTCACAATACTAACTTACCTTCTCAATGTCTGACCATGCCTTAATGCGACGCAAGAAAATAACTGCCTGTTTTGTCTTGCTATACTCTTGCACTTTATCATCAACTACAAGAGGAATTTCGGGTACATCTTGAATCATATGACCTACAAAGGAAGTGTTAAAAGAAAATTTAAGTAAACAAATAAGATGACCACTGCTCTCCTAAATCAATTTTCCATGTGTTTATTCTGTGCAATTTCCAAATTTTCTGTATTAATTTGTTAATATTTAGCACACTATGTTTATCAACCTTAATTCCAGAATCCTGAGGCAAGACCCTTAGATACACAATAGTTTGCAATCATTACAAGTATCAATAGTTTACAAAAAAAATCACCTTTGGACATAACTAATGCAGGAACACCACTAGCAGCAATAGCAGACACTAAAGCATAGCGTTTCTGATTCACATTGATTTTACGATGCCAACGTCTCCATGGCTTGGTGGGTGCGAACATACGACCACCACGGCACATATTTCCAAATGCGCCCTGGCCAGATCTGTGAGTGCCACCACCTCGTACACGAGGAATACGAGCAACAGCACGTCCAGTTCCCCATGATTCAGCACTTGTTTGATGACCTGAAAATAATCCTCTATAGACACTGCCACCAAAAACACAATAGGTACACTCCAACAAAAATATTCAGATATATTAACTCATCAGAATTCAGAACCCAGTGCTCTAATTAATACTCATCATACAGCAAACATAAATCTCAAATTTTGTTGTGGAAAAGAAAATACCTGCATCTTTGTTAACACAGTATGGCTGACGATGATTTTTTGCCATATTATCATGTACAAAGTTTACCACATCAGGCCTGATGGGTGCTTTGAACACCAAAGGCAAGGGAATTGTTCCATTTGCCTCGTTTTTCTCGCTATGCACACTAATTAACGGCCGTGTTAATGACAACTGCAAAAGAAAAATTACTTACAATTTTCAAAATTTACACAAAACTTAAGAACTAGAGCATTAATTTTCCTAATCATCCAGAAAAAATACTATAAGGGATTCCACAGTGAAATGTTATAGTATGCTGCCACATGGTTGTTATCCACCTGTTTTTCACAAAGAGTATTTTTGGCTTACAATGGGCAGGAAATTAGGCAAAGCCGAATGTGCTGAGTATATGTTATAACTTATTTTATGCAAATTGTTAAGGTCAAAAGCAGGAGCATCACCGCCCCATCTAGGAAATGTGTAGCAAAGCCTCGACTGCGGTATATTATGAGATCAAGTTATATACACAGATATTTCACATCACCATGGAACTCCAAACCACACACCACTCTCACCAACCTTAGAAACTTCCCACCAGCAGTCTCATTCCTACTTACCATGTAACAACTTCTTCCTCACCCATAGCCTACCCCAACTAACACATTAACTAACATTATCCAGCGTAAGTCTGACGTATGCTCAGATGATGGACTCTATCCACCCATTTTGTAAATGAACATCAACTGGCTAACTCCAAATTTCACTAGATTTGGACATTTGCCATAACACAAATTAATGTTACTGGTGACATGCAATTTCACACCAGTAAGGGTAAATAATCTCTTCACCCGCCCAACACACTGTGGGAAGCTTTTGTTCACAGAAGCTTCTTATCCGTTTCTAAACAATACTCTCACAAGTGTGGCTTATTTACTTGCAACAATTCCCTTGTGAGAAGCAGTAGAAGTTCTGAATCAGTCTCGCAGACACCATACCGCCAGTTGTAGAACTTTTCTAGCCACAGAGAAGGTACTAGGCCATCTTGCAGTGTTTGACAAGAATTCTATTTTTGACAGTATATCTAATCAGTACATTAACTCCCAACATTTAACTGCCTGCAATTTTCTCAAAACATGTTTATTGCCAGCATTTGGCCATTTATTAGTTGCATGTGGATACTGTAAATGCAACTTCCAAATATTATTTCTCTGTACAAGGTATATATCTACAAACTTCCATTTACTTTCAGCCTGATAATGAGGTCCAACAAATCTCATTATCAAAAATTACATGATAAATTGATTTCAAAAGCTCATACATGATCATATTCAAAGATTATTTTTTTTAAGATTTCATCAACAAAATACCTCCAATATTGCAATTTTCTAATGTAAATTGTTTGGAATATTTGAAAACAAGCATTAACCAAAAATGGGACCTGAACCGTGTCCATAAGACTACTTTCTTCCATTTCAGAATCAAATTGAGAAAATAATCTTAAAATTGCACATCATTCACACAAAATTACAGGCAGATTTCATGTTGGTGAAAAATTATAAACAACCTTATTTAAAGGTCTTTGAACAGACTTCAATAAAGAAAAACTTGATCTTCAATATTCTTGTAGAAGTTTCAAAAAAAGTTTGAACTAGGCAATTTTCAAAAATTCAGTTCAATGAAGTAAGACTTTCACCAGTTTCAGCAATACTTCTCTATACAAGGAAAAAATGTAATCCCAAAATTTCAAGCCATTTCTTAGAAAATGTGAAAGCTTCATGTAATGTACCCCCACAGAAAATAAAGTTTCGCATGATCAGGGAATATATGAATTTTGGAGAAAAATATCTGGACAGTTTAGGCACTAATGTTGACCACAGATGGACATACAATATATTTTGCTGTCAACCAATTTTTCAGTATTAAGGATCCACAAACCTCGATTTTATAAACAACTAATTAGAGGAAGTAATTTACATGTAGAAAAATTAATGTATCCACTTTTTCAGTATCAGGGCCCCAGAATGCAAGTTTCACTGAAGAAAAGTCACCACTTTCCATTAGAAAATCACAAGACTGTTTTTTACTGTAAAAGTATGTAGCAGGCAAGAGGTGTGAGGGTGGAGTGGGGGGATTAAAATGTTTGATATTAATTTTGAATCCTTTGAGGCTTGTAAAAATACATGTAAATGCGATATAGCAATAAAATGCATGTTATGATTACATATGCATGATCACTCAACATCCACACCATTCTGATGGGCACAATCTAGTAAAAGGCATTATACAAATAGAATTGTGAACACTAAATTTATTAGGTCAAGAAAATCCCAATGCTTAGGCTCATGAAATGTGCAAAACAATATTAGTTTGAATTTTTATTTTCATAAATTCTAGAATATGCTTTCAACTGACCTATTTGTACCAAACGTGCACAAATCTAGTGAGTCAATTCATCGAAACTTTCCTCTCCCTCAAGTTTTTTTGCAGAGTGCAAGACAGGAGGAAAATTCATTGAAATTGTTACTAGCATTTCTGCATTAGTTTTTGGAGAATCACATCCAAAAGTTCTCCATTACTAATTTTACGACTCCACTGCAGCAAAATAATTATTAATGATTGTTGCAACCTTCTTAGCAGTTAACCATTTACAATGTGAGTGCATCGGTGGCGAGACTAACACCCAAGAAAACTTGTGTACGTACAAGTTAATTCTGAAACATACTCTTATGAATTAACTTACCAGCCAGAAAATAACAAGGCTCAAGTAAAATTGTTCCATTCCATGCTTGAAAGTGTAATGCAATTGAAATTTGGTTGAATTTTATTTCACGTTTGCCATTCCACTTCAACACTTTAGATGAAAGCAAGCGAGGGTTACCCTTACAACCATTATTCCATACATTTCTACACTAAAATACTCCTAGTCAGGTTGATTCACTCGGTTCCAAATCAGTAAAGTTTCATCTTTCATTTTACAAAAAAACAAACAAACAACAACAACTTGTTTCACTATACTGCCAAAACAAAATTAGGAATTCATTTTAATACAAAAAATATGGTGCTCTCTACCCAACACCAACAAATTGTAAATTAAAGGTAATCAAGCCAAACAGTTGCTCAGAGAAGCAATTTATTAATTATGCCCTTCTATTAGCCAGAAAGTCTTCAAAGGGACACTGCGCACTCGAAACTGCTATAAATCAAACATCTACAAATACAAATATACTATGATTTTCTATACAGTGAAGTGGTTAAACAAGAGATCAAATTTAATTAGCAAAAAATGAAATTGGCCCAGCTTTAAATTATCTGAATGTTTATCCATTAATTTGGGCAAATCTTCCAAGAATTTTCTGCTGCATTTTTTTCCTCTAGCTCTCCTCTAGCTAAAATGAAATCCATTTAAGCAACTGATAAGTGAAGACAACCAGGAAAAATTGACAAATACCCAGGTCTACTGAGAATTAACATTAACAAGGGATAAGCACATTCACTTGCAATTCATGATAAATATTTCATTAGAACTATATGCAGAAGTTTTAATTTATTTGCAATTTTACTTTGCTTATGGTTAAACTACAACAACCAAGGCAGTATATTTATCAAAATCCTGCGAGTAATACAAAGCCATGATGAATCAGGATGTTTTGTATCAATAATTGTTAGGCTTAACCTCTCAGAATAGAACTCATCAACACCTTCCATTAGACTACATGAAATCACAGGCAAAGACCACAACACTTCTCAATATCAGTATACAGAACTTCATGCGATACAAATCAAATCAATAAGAAAAAAAGCTTTTGTAAACCCTGCACTTCAGTATTATCTCAATTACAACTTTGTGGTTGCTAACACCCAATTGCAACAACATACAAAGAGAAATTTTAATGTAAATAGTTTACAACGTAACATTAAGAAAATTTACTTTCCAAAGATTGTTCATAATTGCAATAGTATTTTCACTTTATTGATTAATAAACCACTTCTTGTTACTTTTCAAGACGTCTGAAGTCCACAGACCCCTAGTTTCACTGAAAACGAAGTAATGAGAAGTTCTGAAAAAATAACTGAAATAAGCAAACCCTTGACTAAGTCACTTTTGTCTCCCAAACGTTTTCAATATAAGACATTCCGAATATGCCTTGCACAGCTGGCACTGCTTGAATTGTCTTATCCAAGTTCCTACCAGGCAGCCAGTTACTGCAGTTTCAGTTTTGGCTGCACTTTATTGTTTACTCTCCAGTAAAGTCTAACGTCTTGTCTGATACCAATTTTCAATTGGTTCAAATGAAATTGTGGCGAAAAATCCATTGAAAATTTTCTAGTATCACAAACCGGAAATTAAAATATTTTTTTATAGATTCGCTCAGGTTCCTAGAATCCGCCCGGACAATTTAAGGGGTAGCAATACACATTCCCACACACACACACACACACACACACACACACACAAAACCAAAAACGGGAACAATCTACTGACCATCTCTGGTAATTAGCCTTGATGCTAGCAACTTTGACCAATTGCACTATCGAAGTTGCGAACACAAATGGCCAATTCTTTGCTGACAAGATACTGCATTTAAAACTTAATGAGACAAACTTTTTGATTATTCACTACCATTGGTCGATTCGTGCGGAGCTAGTGAAGATACACAAGTTTGCTCTATCATCGCTTTGCGACTGATATAAATATTGCAAGTTGGCCGTTCGTCACATATCTTCAGTATAAATAATATCGATTATTCAGAACAAATTCGCTCATAACTAAGTACGAAAGCAACCACAATTCCTTTATTCCTAACAGAAGTGTGCCATGTGGTGCAACGACACGTGGAACATTGACAAGATATAATTTAAAAACCTACACAGATTGCACTAAGTTATTCAACATTGCAATAAAAGTCTACTACTCATTTCTGTGCTCTTACCATTTTGCTCAGAGTCCGAAACTAATATTCAATCACAACACAACATCAATCCCGTGCGCTTCACGGGACCATCCACCTTAGAAAGACTTCCACCGAGTGCTCACGCTTCCGGAAACCAAAGAGAAATCAAACAACGAATCCCCGACATATCCATAACGGTACTGCCACAACATCCACAAGAAGATAAATTAAGTACCTGCTAAAACGAAATACATAAATCGGAAAAGTCCTCTGTCTTTCCAATTCCCCAAAATATTTCAATAATTTTCATTTCACGTTTTATTTAGTTATTTATATTTTATACGGGCTTTCAGATATGTAATAAGCGAATATAAATGAGAATTACGAGAAGAGGATGATGTTCATACTGTCGGAAAGAGGGGTTTACAAGTCTATTTTCAAGGGTTGCCCGGGAAATCAAATTCATAGTATCAATCTATCGTAATAGCAAAATTTTCTGTTGGTTAGGTTCGTTTCATATTTCTTTCGCGTTGTGTAAAATGTGCGTGTTGTAAAATTCTGGAAAGAAGTCATGTATTACACAATTTAGCTTCCGGTGAACTAAATGGATAATAATATGTAAATGGAAATACATATTCCACAGTGAAGCATACTGCTAAATTAAGGTGACGGATTGAGAACTTATCTATCGTACGTATGTAGAGATGTGAAGGAAAGTTCTTTAATATTTAAATGTGTATGTTTAACCCACCCAGCCGAAAGCAGCTTGGCGTATTTTCCGTCGTCTTTTGAATGACGTATAGAATACTTTAATAGTCCTAGAAAGAGGTTACAATCGTAATGAAAGCCTAGGAATATTTGTAATACTAGCCATTAATAATGTTCCTCTGTCAAATTAAGCACGGGCTGTGCCCTCATGTCACAAGTCTTTATAAACAAAGTGTACTTGCTTGTTTGGGTCATTTTAAATATCATCAGTTAGGTGATAACCAGGAACCGTTAATAACATCAGTAGGTTCAACGAGTTTTGTGTCCCGACGGTTTTTCTACAGCTCAAATAATTGTTTGTTTTGGGAAAAAGATATTAAAAGTGGGTATGGACCTAAAGAAAAACATTCACGAATTCAAATGATTCGTGATGGACTCCAGGAGTTGCGTCATGAGATTGGCCTGTGGAAAGATGAAATAAAAGAGAAACTGCATTGTGATCCAATCGTTTGTTACAGACCAGGTAACAGTGCATATCATTTAAAAGTTTACAATTTAATTTGGGATAACTGAAAAGTAATTTCATATTCTAAATTATGGTTTTTAATTCAAAATTCTTTTCAGGAGAAGTTGATGTTATGTGGAAATTTGACAATCCAGAATGTCTTTCTCGTTGGGTTGCAACAAGTGATAGTGATCATGGTGAAGGCTTTAGTAATTGTAATTTGTCCATTACTTCAGGAAAGAAATGTTTATTTTCTGGAACACTGAATACAACTGTGCCAAAAGACGGACGTATAAAGAAGGCTGGATATTGTAATATGAGCTGTCATCGTGCTAGAGTATGTTCTATTTTTCTCTCTCTCTCTTGCTGTGTATATCAAATTGCATTAATATTGTCAACAATTTCTATTGTTATTTAGAAATCTTTCAAGAGAGAAGCATATTTTGAGTGGAATCAATATACACATATAGTTCTTCGTGTTCGTGGAGATGGTCGAAGCTACCTTTTAAATTTAGCAACTTCCGGTTACTATGATATTATGTGGAATGATGTTTTTCATTATGTGTTATTCACAAGAGGTGGTCCATACTGGCAAATAACAAAAGTATGTTTGTCTTTGAATTTACTGTATAATATTGTATACTTTCAGTATAATCATAAGATTATATATTTTTATATGCTCTTCTATGGTGTTTTGAAGAATATTTTTGATATATCTTATAACAATTTTCTTGTATTTTAATTTCCTTTTTATTTGTAAATTTTTGCAGATACCTTTCTCAAAATTCTTCCTAGGAAGTAAGGGTCGTGTGCAAGATAAGCAATATCCAATTCCTTTAAATAGAATTACAAGTCTTGGAATTTCTGTAGGTGATGCTATCAATGGTCCTTTTAACCTTGAAATTGATTACATTGGTCTTGAATTTGATCCCACTCATCAAGAAAAATTTGCTTATGAGATGTACAGAACAGATAATTTTATTGCAGGCTATTAATTTATGAATTTCATTGACTAATAATGGGATAACACAGTTATTGTTTATTTGTTCTTTTTTTACTGTGTTAAAAAAATGTATGTTCTAGCCAAACTGAATAAAAGCAGAAAGTGAATTGATCACTATGTGATATTATATAGCCAATAAGACACTATATGACTACCACAATGATGTTAAATGTTGTAAATAGTCTAGTAATGCCTTTGTATTGCACATATTGCTTTATTACAGCAAAGAGATTTCTTTTCTGTACAATGTATTGAATTGGTGTTTTTGAAAATTTTAGTTAATAAATATTTACTATTGTTCTAATTTTAGTTACCTCGTGTTACTGGTGCATGTCTCCCTTTAATTAATATAGTATTTTTGTTATCCTTCCCCTGTCAGGTTTATTACAAAATTTTGTTACAAGGTTCTTCCATCGTTATAGGAATAAAAAAAGTGAGATGTAATATGACTCATGAGTTTAAACTGATGTCAGCACCGTTATTGAAATATCTTTGTTATTTCATGGCTTAAGCATCAGTGAAACATAACACATTGCTGGTGTCTCTTGGTTTATAGTCAAATGGTAACCTGGGTATTATCCATTTTCCCAACAATGTAGCAACTTATCACCATGTACAGTAAAATGTATCCAAGCCTGAATCGATCAAGACAAACAATTATCCTGGTTAGGGAAGTTTCTGTTTTATGCAGGGTTGTCTATTTTATGCTGTTTGTTGATATTTCTGTTCTGAAACTAGTGTGTTATAAGTCTTCACTACAATTATAAAAATATACTGCATTAACATATGACATATTTATAAAAGAAATCACCAGTAAATTAATATTAAACATATTTCTGACAAAAAAAACTCCACAACTTGTGCACTAAAATAAGAATTTTTTTTTTCCGATATTCATCTAGAGGTTTTTGATTTTTAGTTTTCCTACTTACACCTTTTCAATGTTTTCTGAAGTTAAAAAACGAATGTTTAGAGTTTTATACTTTTCTTCTCCAAACATTATTAAACTGGTTGTGAAACTCATAAGAACATCACCACTCTACCTAGTGACTAGTCAGTCTGCCTGCTGATTCTTTCAACGCCCAATCCATTACAGTTGAGAGTACTATGACTTTCCGATGCTCTCCATAGCCTTGAGCATCTTGCCGAGGAGTTACGATTCTCAGCCAGGGGCGGGAGATATTAAAAGCCATGCTCGTACACTTTCCCACTCAGAGAGCCGGGAGTGAATTACTCGACGGCCTACGCCTTGAGAGACAAGCGACTCCAAGCAGGGGTGGATCCAGCCGAACATTTTTGTTATATTGTATATTATTTATGTAGTACTGTAGAAATGATTGTACACAATATTGTTTAAATAATTACATAATTTGAACATAAATATTTAAATCAATTTTGCCAAATAAAGGAAAACTAGACTTTTTCGGGGGGGGGGGGGCATCGCCTGGATCCGCCAGTGACATCAAGATCGAATTCTTCGCTGACAGCTGAAGTCCATTTTCTTCAGTGTACAGCTGCCACGACATACGCGTATCACAGGGAAATTAAAAGAGACTTTCATTCCAATAAGAGTTTCTCGCGTCTCTGACAACTGTATTAAATTCACAGAAATTCCGTTTTATAGTGTTTTTCCCCCCTGCAGGACATGAAAAACCGTTCCGTTTCCACGTTGGACAAGTTCCGTGCCCGTTTACATGCTGAGTAAAATGCCATTTAACTTCGCAGGCCGGAGAAATCTTCCGGATAAGGCGGATTTCCGGCTTGTACAGGTTCCTGTTGAGACAGATTTTACTGTACCATCAGTCTTTCATTTCAAGCTCGTTACTTTCAGTTCTTCTCTTACAAGATTATTCTTAATTATCTTCCATCTTATCTTCTGTAGAGCAACCATTCGTTTCTAAGCGACTTTAATCCTGTACTCTGCAATAATAATATTTTTTGAGTCACATGTACTAATAGAAGATTGGTTCCCATAGGCATGCACAGAGGAGGAGGGGCATTTTCAATGGGGCCCATAGCTTCCAGATAAAATATTTTACTAGCATAAAGGATGCTGAAGAAAATGGCCCATGTCTCATTTTGGTGAAATCCCCGAGTTTTCGAAAATTGGAAAACTTAATTTTTTTGGCGTCTTCCTAGAACTAAATTATTGATTAAAGATATTTTCCTTAATGAAATCTTTAAGGGCAGGTTTTGAAATAAGGTAATGTACAATTATTCGAAAATTTGGGTAATTTTGCTTGAAATACAATTTTAAAATTTCATGACTAGTTTTTTTTCTCAAAAACGGTACCAAATTTATGTTTCTTAAATTTTCTCCTCGTATGTATCAAAAAGTGGTGCTATTCTCACTTCCCGCAAAGTCTGCATTTTCGAAAATCGAACATTTAAAAATTACAAAATTGAAGACCGAAATTCTTTGCTTTATACAAAATCTGTTCTAAAAAAATCAGTTCTTTAAAGAACGACATGAACAATGTTTTTAAAAAACTAGTAGTTATTACATTATTTCTGGTTGAAATTATTGCAAGTTATAAAAATGTTTTCTCACAAAATGCTCAATTTTTTATTTCCCCCGGATGAAACAATGGACACTTAAGAGAATAATGGAGGTCTAAATTTCGGTGATATCTCTAAAAATTTCGAAATTTCCGAGTTGGAAATATTTGGTTGAGACAATTAAATTTTTAGGCGTCGGCTTGGCTTGGGGTAGAGGTAAGGTTCACGGCGAGCCAACTCGGAGGACCAGAGTTCCAGTCTCGGTACGAGTTGTAGTACCACTAGTTTTGTTACCAGGGCCTGGCAATAAGAGTTTTTTCTGCCAACAATTGGCCGTTTTCAGACGCACGATTTTTAATACTTTCTCTTCTTAGTACGTAAGAGCGGCAAAGTAAAACCACATTTTGTGAAAAAACGCATCAATTTGTTCTTTATTTTTTATGATGTGACAACGTAAAGGTATACTTTTATACAATATGTTTTTCATTAAAAATGGTGGAACTAAGAATAGTATTTTTGTAGGGCCATTCATGGCCACAAACGTCATAGAACTACGCTTGCGTTTCTCGGATACTTTTGTTTACAGGGCCCTTAAATGAATGGCGCTGGCATAATTTTCATTGAAATACCTGATATTTCGAAAATTGGAAAAGTTCATTTTTTTTTCGGCGGCTTCCCACAACTCCCTTTGTTCGCCCTTAGAAAAAGCTGATGTAAACAAACCGGAGGTATTCATCCGCCTTGCTCCGATTCTCAATCGCCGACAGCGCTCGCACTACTTTTGGCCACGCGCGCTCGATATAGTCAGTGGTCGCTCAAAAACGGAACACGACATCTGCAGATCAGCAGGCGAATATTAACCTTTCTGACAGCTCCGCAAACGCATGTTTGCAAACAACAGAAACTACGTGATAGTAAAACTAATTAATCATCCTTAACTACCAGTTTGCAAAGTTAAATTTTTTAAAAAATCTTTACGATAATGAAGTGAACAAGTGAATGTCAGTATCCAATTTACATTCGACTGTATTAACTAATATTCACCCTTTAATCTCATGCAAACAATTACTTACAATCACTCTGCTTCAGGAAGAGGTTAAATTCCTTGCATGTCTGAAGCAGATGATTCGGTGTTGGAAGAGGAGCCTTCGGTGATGACTATCTTGTCCACGACCCTGTCACTGAAGCCATCTACGTCCCACATCTTCTGTTCCTCTTTAATTGTATGCACTGCACCAGCGTTCTGGCATCACTTTAGAAATACCTTGCTCGAGAAGTTCTTGAAAGCGCTAAAAATGTATTTAAAACGTTGGATACCACACTTTTTCACCTCTCCGTAATAGTTTACCTCTGTAGTGTTTCACTACGGAAGGACCTGCACCGGTCTCCGACATCTTCAAGCGAACGTTTCGAACTGGTTGACAAAAATCTCTAAACTGATCTGCTTCGCTTAGCATGAGCATACCGCCTCCCACCGTGCGTGACCGAATCTGCGTCTGTCATCAGTTCTTACGAAATCAACAGTTCCAGTTAGTTGCCACGTGCGTGAGGTACAGTTCGCCTCTTGACTCTCCGGATTCATTTTTTCAGTTAGAGCTGATACCAAGCAGGCGATGGACACATAACTGACACCGACATCGATACCTCGTCTTCCGGAAGGGCAAGCGTGGGAACAATGATCTTCTTATTTTGGAATCTGAGATATACATTGTAAGTTTCGTCTGGAATTTTAACATTGTGAGAGATATGAGCCACTACATCGAAAACTATTTTCTTCTGCACATGAACACGCCTGAGGTTGTAACGCGTCAACTAACCAATGGCAAGCATCCCAAAGCACGTGCAATTGTTTACATCCACTTTTTTCTTAGGGTGAACGGAGAATACAATATTAAAGATACAGATTTTTTTGTAAAGGAAATGTATTCTTTAAAGACAGATTTTGAAATAAGGTCATGTACAATGTTTCGAAAATATGAATAATTTTGTTCGCGTATATGAAATTTTTAAACAATTTTTTGTCGGCTCCCAATTTTTTCTTTAATTTTTCTCCTCGTATGTATGAAGGGACGTAGTAAAAATTGGTGCTAGTCGTATTTTTGGAGAACTATATTTTGGAAAATTGCACAAAGTTAACTTGTGAAAGTACAATATTGAAGATAGAAATTTGTGTCTTAAACAAAATTTGTTTAAAAAATAAATTTTTTAAAAAAAGGTCATGCACATTTAAAAAAAATTGTCGTTTTATCGTAATATCTGCGTGAATTTAATACAAATCGTAAAAAAAAAATATCCAAAACCGCTCCAAATTTTGCCTGCGGGTAGGAGGGACGCTTGAAAGAATGTCGCAGGTCTCATTTTCGTTGTACTTTCTGAATTTTCGAAAATTGAAAATTTAGAAATAATACGATAATAATAAGTATGTGCTGTTGCTGCGCGACTAGTAAGCCGTGAAATATCGACTCCAAGTCAGCCATTGCCTCCAACGTTGACACGCCGACTGAATTTAGCTCAGAGACAGGCTCTGCATTTGCATTGATTGACTTGGAGGTCCTAGGGTTGGAGTCCCAACGATGGCGGATTTTCGACTCTAGCTGCATAACTAGATCGGATTTGAGCGCTGTCTGGTGCAGAATTTTAGCCGCCCTTTGCTCTGTTTGGTATTTTTTCGTAGCTTCTCCCGTCAATGCCAGACAAAATCCAGAGCAGTACCCTAACAAACGGGCCATGGATCACGCGCGATTTTCCCTTCCTCTTCATTTCCTCACCTCTTACACACACGTTTACATGCACTCTACTACCACACATTTTTCTGACTGGGGCCGAGCTCGGCGGAGGGAGACACCTGAAGGGGTAGTTCCCTCGCAAGCCTGCAAGTAGGTTAGACCCGCATCTCACCATACAGCGGGGCAAGAACACCGCCACCTGCTACCCTCCTCACGGGTGATTTCAACGCGAAACACCCGTCCTGGAACTCCCACATCTCCACTCCTCACGGCCGCAAGTTGAAAAACTATCCGGATACGCACGGCTACGAGGTGATAGGTCCGGCGCAACCCACCCATTTCCCTGCCAACGCGAGACGGCCCGATGTACTCGACATAGCCGTCACTCGCGACATCAGTGCTCCCATCCATCTCCTCACAGCATGTGAGCTCTCCTCAGATCACCTTCCAGTATTGGCTGATATGGGGCGCGGCGGCACGTTTCCGTCCCTTGCACTGCCACCCGCCCGCAAACACACTAATTGGCCTATGTTTCAGAAAGAACTGGAGAAGCGCCTCCCGGACGCGGAAACCATCACGAACCCGCAGCAGATCGAGCAAGGAGCTAAAATGCTTGCGGATTCTATTTCAGATAGCCTGAATGCGGCCGCCTTCGCCGGGCGAAACGAGCAGCGAGCCCCGGAGCTTCCCCCGCGGATCATCGCGCTAATTCAGCGCAAAAGCAGGGCCCGAAGGGAATGGCAGCGCACGCGGCATGCGGCCGACAAGCTTATTCTGAACCAGCTAAGGCGGTGTGTAGACGACGCCTTAACTGAGCACAGAAATACAAAGTGGAGAAACCTGCTGAAAAAGCTGTCGCCGGAGGACCGCTCTTTGTCGCAACTAACGCGCGCATTAACGAAGTCATCTGTTACAGTGCCGCCGCTGCGCAATGCGAACGGCGAGAACGTGGGGGCGACCGAGGACAAAGCGGAGCTTTTCGCTGACGCACTCGAGTCGCAATTCCGCAGCCGCCTGCGGAGCACGCCGAGAGCGTGTATTGCACCGTCGCAGAGGCCCTGCACGCTCCCCTGCAGGGAAAGGGATGCCATCATACTTGTCAACCACCATTTGTGAAGAGTTCTTGGAAATAATGGGTACTGAAGTTCTTTCAGTAATCATTTCGGAAATTCGAAAAGCAAAATACTATGCTATTTCTGTAATTCCACTCCGGATGTGGGCAGTCCCATCTGTGCGCCTGCTTAGATAAAAGTCCCCAGACCCGCGTCGGGGGTAGGCTTCGAAGGAAGCCTGGGTCGAAACTTGGGTGCGGAATACTGCCTACGGGCAGTCTCCCTGCAAGTTAACCCATACGAAAATAATAAATAACTCCGGATGTGACTCATATTGATCAGCTTACTTTTATAGTAAGATATGTGATAGATGCTGTTCCAAAAGAGCAATTTTTGCAGTTTATTCCCATTCATGGTCATACTGCAGAACATCTTACAGAAGTTGTGACACACTTCTTAAAAGCCAATAACATAGATATCCTGAATTGTAGGGGCCAGTCTTATGACAATGCAGCAAACATGTCAGGGCGATGTTCCTTACAAGCGAAGAACTAAATAAGTATGCTTTGTATGTGCCATGTGCTGGACACTCACTCAATTTAGTAGGGGTACATGCTGTCAAGTGTGTTTTAACTGTGACAATTTATTTTGATTTGGTACAAAATCTTTACACCTTTTCATCGTCAACACACCGCTGGGAGATACTTTGTTCATATTTAGGTCCTCGTCGTAAAGTGGTGAAACAACTTTCAGACACTAGATTGTCTGCGCAGGCAGATGCAGTAAATGCTGTGTGTGAAGGATATAATGAAATTAGATTATGTCTTCAGTCTATAAGAAATGATGTGACAAATCAGTCGTCAGAGACACGTCTTAAGGCTCAAGGATTAGAGAAAAAACTTGATAAACTTGAAACAGTTTTTTAACAATATTGTGGAATGAAATCCTCAGTAGATTTAACGCAGCGAGTAAACTACTGCAAAGTGAAAAAGTTAATTTGTCGGCAGCAGTTAAGATGCTGAAGTCATTAACAGTATTTATTAGGGAGAAGAGAGATGATTTTGACGATTATGAGTCCAAATCAAAAGCGAAATCAGTTGTGAAAGAAAATCATGATACACAAAGGCGTCAAATAAAACGTAGCTCCATTCTTGCATTTGCAGATAGTGGATGTAGTAATGAGAAACTTCTGGGAAGAGAAAAGTTCAGAGTAGAGACATTCCTACCAATAATAGACACTCTGGTTTCTAGTCTAGAACTCCGAAGTAAAGCATATGTAGACATTGTTGATAGGTTTGGTTTTTTGGAATGTGTGCATGAGTTAGAGAATTCAGAAATTTCAAAATACTGCGAAAACCTTGCAAATGTTTATAGTGAAGACTTGATAACTTCAGAGCCAATATCTGAATGTCACCATTTTGCTACATATCTTAAAACAAATATAAAATATTTTCAAGAATATGCTGGAGATAATGAAAAAAATATCAATATTCAAAACCTGTACAGTTACATGAATAATGAGAATATATTATCAGCATTCCCCAATATGGAAATTGCTATGAGAATTTTCCTCACTTTATATGTAACCAATGCATCTGGAGAACGTTCATTTTCTAAGCTGAAAATAATAAAAGACGAGTTACGAAATAACATGGCACAATCACGATTAAATAATTTAAGTTTGATGAGTATTGAACATGACATTTTGGCAGAAATTGATTTTGAAGACACAATTCACGATTTTACCACCTCGAAGTGCAGAAAAGTTATTCTCTAAAGAAGACTAATAATAATTAATAAAGGAAGAGTGGAGTGTTAACTGTCAAGACATCACATAGATGCGTTTATTATTATTATTATTATTATTATTATTATTATTATTATTATTATTATTATTATTATTATTATTACATTGAAGTCCCTTATTTATTGGTAGTAATGCAGTTATAACTTCTGGAGGTGTATTGTGAGCGCGCGTGTACATGTGTTTGGGGGCCTCATTATCGAATCCGCCGGGGGCCTCAGAGGTTCAAGAAGCGGCCCTGTCGCTAGACGTACTTGATCTGCAGTAGTGCTTGATACGGTCGCGACCATTAAAGTATACACGTGCTTCATACGGTATCGCTCTGGCGGCACGATCGAGGAAAAGGCAAAAAGCCGTGCCATATTCCATCGTGAAGACATGTCTCGCACGCGCCACGTTACGAAAACCCAAATATTGTTTCGAATCCTGACGGCGGCAGGATATTTCGACACTAGCTTGTCAGCTAGACGCAACAAATTGTAGACGCAATTCAGTCGCTGTCAGGAGAATTCTAGCGGCCGGCAGCTCTAATCCGTAGTTTTCCGTGGTTTCCCGGATCAACACTAGGCGAATGCCGGAACAGTATCCTATAAACGGGCCACGGACCGCGCGCGATCTTTCCTTCCTCATCCTTGTCATTTCCTTCCACATACACTACCACACATGCCAAGAGACCAGTCGGGGGCGTGAAGCTTGTCCCGACTGGGGCGGTGCCCCGCTGGTGGGAGATACCTGGTTGGAGAAAACCCCGCCAGACGACGCCGATCTCGCCATCCAACGGGGGGAAATCACCGCCACCTCCCGATGAAAAAACATGAACTACACTTACGGGACTAATGACCTCGGTAGTTGACGCGCCCATAACAAATCATTCACTAGTATGGTATGATAGTTATGCACCTTTTTATTACTCGCAAGCTATTGGTTCTGATTACTTCTCAATAGTAATTAGGTATGAGTAGTGCTACAAGTCAGTAATTCATATTTAATAAATAAATCTTTACAGGACTGTCTTGGATTCAATTTGAAAATGCTTCTGATACATTTCTTTTGTAGGACCATTTATTTCAAAACCATATTAAAGTTTATGCCATAATAGACTGAAAGAAGAGCATGTTTCCAGGCATCTGGAAAAGAATTTCAAGAGGAATATATTGGAGTTTAAGTTATTTTATTACAGAGTGTCAACATGTTTGTCATAAGTTAGGTTGAATATTCCTAAAAACGTATGACTATCTTTCTGATTCACTGATTCATTGTCTACTTCCACTTATTTGCCATTGAACTTGAATATTTGAGTGAGTCTATACCTTGAATATTTGAGTGAGGTCTTTTCAATAGTGAGCTTCCCTTCATGATTAAATTCACAATAAATCTTCGTTCACATTTCTGTTCTTGGGGCCATTTCCTATTTGATGTCACTCTCCCCAAATCTGAACACTGACTAATTTGTCACTACTTTGTGCCCAGAGAAAAAAATTCAACGGGTATGTTTCAAGGCACGCTTCTGATGATGTACGTTCATTTCTGTGCAATGCTTATTTGTAGGTTCCACAAAAATATTTAATTTTACATCTAAAAAAACATTTTTCTGCTTTGAAATTGCACTAGTCCTACCAGGAAACTTCAAATATCGAAATTACATATTTTATCTCTAGAAATATTCATACGAGAAGAATTCATGGTTTCATTAAAGGAATACAATAAAGGTGTATGTTCAATTATGAGAGCCACTGTATTCTCCAGCACCAGATGTCTCTAGGAAGGCAAGTTAACGAACGCTGTGTTAATTCAAAGAATTAAATCTTAGATTACTTTCATATCTGCTGTCTCATTAGAAGAAAGTAAACTGAAATGAAGCAAGCAGCCATGATTTTTTATCAGTGCCCATGGTTTATTGTTACTCTATTCCCGGAATTCCTCTGCCCTCCCAATTTCTTCCACAATTAATCTGCAGCAAAAGACAGTTGCAAGAATGCTTTTTGCATCGTTGCCAATTTCAATATTTACAGAAAATTCGGTATACTGTATATTTACAATTTTCCTGGAAATGGTGTCTCAAAAAGGGTAAATTAAGAAAATTGTTACTAAGGCTTGACTGTTAAGAGATGTATAATGTGCACACAATATATGGTTGTCAATGTCCATTCCAGAAAAATCTTTCATTGAGAGAGGTGATCTGAGGTGGGTTGAGTGAAGTACCTGCCATTGTAAATAAGTACCTACTTTAAAGCATACCTTGAATTCTTTGTTGTTTATAGCTGATGGAATTTCTCTTATAATTAGCAATGTCTGTTGATTTGTTTTTTATGAAACCATATGAGAGTCAGTTATAATCCTGTTCATATTCAGGAAATTTATTAATCTTTGCTACATTATTTTTTTCAGAACTTTTGAGAAGATAGAAACGAGATAAGTTGATAATTCAGTAAATAAGGATGCTCAAATTTCTAAATAACAAGAACACATTTCACACATCACAAGTATTTATTCGAGATGAAGTGTGAAAGTACAAACACACATAAAATTTAATAATGAAATGTAAGTAAGAAATAAATCTGGAGAAGGTAATTTTAAGAACACGATTTTGTACTTTCAATGCTGTACATGTAACAGTAAATATAAAAGATCTAGATACAAAGAACATATACAACCATCATATTTCAAGACAAAGCTAAAAAAAATTTGTATTTGCGTATGTGTGTGTATATATACATTCACATACACTAGAAGAATATACAACTGAAGATAAATTTTGCAAGCCCAAAGTAGGAATGTTACTGAAATGTATTTTTATTTAGCATTCTCTCACATTATCAACTCTACATCCTAAGGACCTATTTTCAGCTGAAAATTGCTGCTGTCACCCCACTGTTTAGCTAACAATGTAATTATGTTCACAATGCAAATTATCTAAAAGTTTTCAAACAATATCTGATGTTTCTTACACAAAATACCACCTTGAATATGCATGGTGAATAATAACAGTTTAAAACATTACATACAAAATTCTAGAAATAAAGATTAATTTCCACCACACAGTGAAGTCTATTTGATTTGTGTAACACCTCAATAAACAACGCAGAAATGAACTTCAAATTGATCAGATTCTACATAAATCTTGAAGAAATGTCTGAGTTTTCAATGTGCAGGGTCCTGCATTGGTACAACTTTCATTTCTTCCAAGATTATGTCCTTGGAGTTTGGAACTGGTCTGGGTTTACATCTACGCATTCTCATCAAGCATGTATAATACAAGAGCCTCCAAAATTTGTCACTTCTTATACAAGAGCTCAAAATACATATGCCAGCAAAGATTCGTTCCTTGATTGCAGTACATTTCAGTCCTTTACAAAGGAAGTTTGCATGGTTCCCTCCGCATCTCAATCTAGAAACAAAGGAACTACCACTTCGTGAGACTTGACTGCTCTAAGCACATTCTCTTCATTATGTTCTCTGCCAGCATGGAGAATGACTACAAAGGCAGCTTCCCTGAAATTTCAATGTATGCACATCAGAATTAACAGGTTTATTACAATCCAATACGGACAATACCCTTCAAGACATCGTTTTCATGAAACTATAAACACTGCACTTTAATATCATTATTAGTTAAATGTTATAAATTACATGGTTGAGAAAAGCATATTTAATTGCAAGTGGTTAAATTAGTCTATTATTAGAACAAATTAGGAAAATGAAGCAATATCATACATTACACACTTAAGTTTCAGGCCTTAATTTGTACAAACCTTTCAGATTTGACACTGATTTGAAGACCAATTTCACAAAAATACTGAAAACATTATGGCAATATCTGACAAAACAATTCTAAGGGAATGGTTTACTGTGTGTGGTTTTATACATATACAAAGATATGTCCGACAAGGCTGTTCAATTTCCATTTTGTGAATTTTTGACTTCTCATTCTGACCTCACATCTCTATTGACAACACACTTCTAAACACATACATCTGATGTCACATATGAAAAAAATATTAATATTCCTTCTGTAGAAACACCATTTATTGAATTTCAATAAATGGCAATTACAAAATTACCATGGCAACAATAAATTTTTATATGATTACTAATACTGACAAATGCCAGGTATTCTTTTTATTCTAGATCAATTAAGACGTTTTTTTATTTATTTTTAATTAAACCCATGTGTTACCTCAGGTTGTTTGCAATAAGTACAAACATACCAGAAATGAATGGAGAACTAAGGCTTTTAATCCACGAAGTAAGGACTGGAAGCAAAACGTGGTCTATACTTCACCTTTGGCAATTGCCATATTTCTCAAATGAAGTTTACGATGCTTCATTTCTCATACTTCAAAACTGTTTTAAGTAACAAGATACAGCATTATTAATACTCTAAAATGTCGGTCATAAGCCTTAGAAATTCACATTATGCACAAAATAATTTACAAAAATAAACCACTTTTTTTCATTATATTAATTGCACTGATGTTGGTGAGTCTTCAACTGAAAATCATACTACCAAAGAAAGATTTGCAATCACATTAATCTCCCAAGATTTTAAACTATGAATCTTTTTCAAGGGTTTCTAGTAAAGAAGATCATTTAACATTCTTTCTACAAGTGATTCATTTTCATATAAGTCACAAGGAATAAAATTGAAGTAGATTATAATTATTAAAGCAATGGCAAAATGAAGTGAAATAAGTTTTTATATGACTGGAAATGAATTTCAAAAAATAAATTTATATGACTGGAAATGAATTTCAAAAAATAAATAGATTAAGAATGCTCTATTGATTTAACACATTCTCGTCAATGTTCATATTCCATATAAGTAAAATAGTGATCAAACTTTTCCTCACACCCACACTCACACACACACAGAAATGACAAACTTCATAAATACTATAATTTAAAACCTTTGCGGTAATGTGTGTATGTGTCACAGACAAACGGAAAAAGAGAGGAAATTCACCTTATTATCGTTCAGGCTTATTTATAATCAGAGACAAGTATTTTAAATGCATCCTGACTCATGCAAGTTTTAATAGAGACACGGGATACAAAATTGAAGTGAAAAAAGTATGGGAGTTAAAGCTATCGTATTTGTTTTCGTTTGCAATTGTTCAGGAGAAAATAAAAATTAATAAATAAAAAAAAGAATCATTTCTTTTCTTTCTTTTTTGTAAAAATGTCATTATTCGGAGTTAAACAATTTTAGAAATATTTGAATGTTTGGTGCTTAATTAAAAGAACAAAAACACAGATACAATAATCTTTGGACATGTATCAATATCATAATGTATGTTACAAAGTATATGCTTTTCTCAAACATTTGTTTATGAAACTTATCTGTTTACTATAAACAAAGTAAAGTAACTGCTACTACCTTGGCCATCACTGTAAAAGCAGATTAAAAGCAAAATATTTTTTTAAAACAAAAGATTCCCTCAATATTATATACTCGTAATTACAAACTGTCCTTTTCTGTCTTCTCATGTTCATATATGAAAAGATATTTTATTTATTGCATGCCCCGAAACTCAAAGGTACATATCCTTGACATACACACGTTAGGATGGTTTCTAAATATCGAAGAGATGCAATTGAATAGCAAAACATTTTCTTTGAGAAAATGTTAGAATTCATTTACTCTGTGATGCCACAGATTAACTTCTGTTTACCAACAGATTTTAAATAGTTTGTATTAAAATTCTCTTCAAAATTTTACTAATATAACTTGCTCTTGAAAACAAGAAAATAAAAATATATGATAGTTGTGCTAGTACAATAAATTCTCTTCAGAATTCTGGTGGATTAATATTTTAATGTTCTAAAACATGAAGGAAACAAAAAAAGTACAGGTACATCTTTCCCCAATGAAAAATATTTATTCTAAAAAGTTATTTACAATGATAACTCAAACTCTGTTCTGATGAAAACAAGTAGGTGAATGACATATGTGAAACAATGAACTGTTTCAAAGCAAACTATAAATTGTGAAGCCCAGATTGGCAAGAAAGAGAGAATTTGCAGATTTCAGGTGTGTTGTTTTCTGCACCAGCAAGTTCCATGCTTCTCTCTCTCTCTGACATAAAAATAATAATAATAATTATAATAATAGCGAGAGTCCCTTTGCAATAACTGTAATATGTACTTATATTATACAAAACATATTGTTATCTACAGAATGTCAACTATTCTTTTCTTATTTTGCAACAGATTGTTTCTTTCATGCCCAAATAGGCTCTACATAGTTTGAAATCCTCTGTAATCAGATTATATTGTTGACATAAAATCAGTACTCAATTACAGAGATATGTCCAAGTAGAGAGTAATTAGTACTCAAAATATGATTTATAAATTCTATTTAACCCATGTATTTCATGGAAATAAGGATAATTTAGAAATCAATTCCAATTAATACATAGTACAGATCCCACAAGGTGGATCACAAACACTGAAGTAAAATCAGGAGTGTGCACATATAATTTTTTGCAAAAAAGGAACAACCAACCCACTGGCACATTTTTAAACTTACAGGAATTCGAATACAGTGTGTAAATTAATATAATATTTAATTCTATATTACACCACCGTCACTATACAAAAAATCTCATTCAGTTTGTTATACTGGCTTCTGAGAACACTAGAATATCACTGTTGCTGAGACACACTGCAGTTGGTAACCTTGGGGTTCTTGTAGTTTGTTTCCTGCCTGGACTGAAACAAAACAAAACAATTAAATTAATGAAAATACTTGTGTGGGTTTTGAGAAAATCATATTTTTAGGAACTGCATCAATTTCAGACACTAATTAATCAATTTTTCAAATAATTGTACACGACCTTTTTTAAAGAGCTGATTTTGTACAACAGTCTTTATTTAAAGCCAAAATCACTAATTCCAATTTTGTAATTTTGAAATGTTCAGGTTTTTAGCGTTTTTGAAAATACGGAGCAATAGCCAAAAATGGGATTAGCACCATATTTTTAACCATTCCTTATTACATGTGAGGAGAAAATTTACAGAAAATATTTGGAGCCGTTTTTGAGTTTTGTTTTTTATTTTTTAAATTGGATAAATTTCAGACAATAATTAAGGCTAAATGTACCGACACTAGTTCAATTTGCCACCACCACGTGGCAGCACCAAAATAAGCAAAATTTACTAGACCGATAACGTCTGAACAAATTGTCCGATTTTCGATCTGTAAACGGCATTGGACTCCATTTTAAAATAGAATTCACGCTACGATGCCGTTTTTTCAAAACATATTTCCAAAAATTTTTTTTAATGATTTCTCATAGTTTCGGGAAGAAATTAAAAAATGTGGGCTTATAGCGCGATGACGACGTGCTTCCTGAATCCAACGCCGTATCAATCATGCAAATCGGATCAATAGGAGCGGCGTAAAGTGAAATTTCGGAAAATATACCTGATCCCCCCTTGCCGCAGTGAACTTGGAGTGAGCATTCGCAACGATATTCGAGAACCACTGTCCCAGTGCCATATCGGATTTGGAAATCCCGGAACCCCTCCCCCACGGCCACTTTAGCCTAGCCCTTCGCGGTGGGCGCTGAAAGAACGCCCGCCCGGTACCTCCATAAAGTTAGAATCGCAAAGTTTTCAAAAATTATTGAAACTAGGCTCAAAATTTGTCGCTTTTTTGTCGCTAATTTGTTACGCAAAAAAAAATTTGTCGCTCATTTGACCCTGGTATTAAGATTCGGCTAACTTGATATCAACTTAGCATCGCAAACGCAAGAAAACCAACTAATTACAGACATAAATAAAAAATAACACCATAGGAATTTGTCGCTTTTTTGTCGCTCCAGACTTTACAAAAAACAAATTTTGTCGCTCTTCAAAATAATACCAGAAATGCAATTTTTCGTAAACCCGGTGCGTTAGTCGTGTCAAGTTGATAGAATGAAGCTTTATTCGAACACATGTATTGACAGTGGTATAATGCAATATTATTTCATATTTTAACTTTTTTATAAAATTGTGATTATCGGTTCTTTTCATTCACAACAACTCATCAAGCACATCGATAATAAACATCAGGTTTCATAAATGTTTCATTTTTTTACGAAATATGTTCATGTGTCTATACAAAATCTGTTTTGAAAATATCAACATCAATGTTGCATCCCTATTCTCGACACCTAGATGAGGATCGCCGATTTAATACATTTGCATTCTGATTCCCTAATATGAGGTTTATCAGTGACTGGTATGCTACGTTTTACTAGTAGTATATAAATCTTATAAATTGAATTGCTACCCGATTAAATGTTATTGATAAGCGTGTACAATGTTTAGAAAAATGGTATCTTAATGTAGAAATGTATAAGTTGCCGACCTGTATAACAAAACATAATTTATCCCCCTCATAGATGGATATTCCTCTTCTAGTGTGGTGTTCCTGTCTAAGGGTTAAAGTTATATTGCTTTCATGACAATTTAATGCATTAATATATATATATATATATATATATATATATATATATATATATATATATATATATGTGTGTGTGTATGTGTGTGTGTCACAATACAATGATTTACACTACATCCTTTTACATTATCATTTACGTAGTTTGTATCAAAATGACGCGCCGGGAATTACTTATTCCAATCTTCAAGTTTATACAAATATAACAATCATTTTATATCAATATAACTTACTAAGTAAGCTGGGACATGTCACGATTCTTAATATTAGATTTTAATGTTTGTTACAGTGTTGGATTCAGGATGCATCTCGCCTGCGCGCTATTTTACCACTTCTTCAATTTTGTCCGAAAGTACGAAAACAGTTTTAAAATTTTACTTGGGAAAACAGATTCATCAGGTGAAGTCTATCAAGGAGACAAACGCCGTTTTGAGATCAAAAATCGAGTCGCAGGATAAAAGAGCTCGTGCGTAATTTCGGCTCATTCTTTCTGGTAGTGGAATGATAACGGAAGATCTTAGAAGTAAAATGTATGTAAAATAAGATGTTAGGCATGGAATATTGGTGATATCTACACAATTAGTTCAATTTTCTTTTTGAAATCAGTTTCCAAATCGGAATTGATATTTTGAGTAGTGCCTCAAATAACTTTTTGATGGTATGAAGACGGAAATATGTGAACAAGATATATAGTTTTATTCGACTATTACAGATGATATGAGACCGTTTGGTTGTGTTACAGCATCACTAGTTTGATAAGTGAAGAAAAATATATTGAGATTGAAAGGGACGAAACCATACACTGACTGCCCGGCTTGCCTGCCTGTGAGCACGGCCTCCTCCCGTGTCGCAGGCCGCCGCCGGGTTTGGCTGCCGCCGCGCCGGGTTTGGCCGTTCGGCCGCGTCGAGGGAGCCCTCAAAAGGGTCGGGTGACACGACACAACTGGGGGGGGGGGGTCAGGTACTTTTTCCGAAATTTCACTTTACGCCGCTCCTATTCATCCGATTTGCATGGTTGACACGGCGTTGGATTCAGGAAGCACGTCGTCATCGCGCTATAAGCCCACATTTTTTAATTTCTTCCCGGAACTATGAGAAATCATTTTAATTTTTTTTTGGAAATATTTTTTGAAAAAACGGCATCGTAGCGTGAATTCTATTTTAAAAAGGAGTCCAAAGCCGTTTACAGATCGAAAATCGGACAATTTGTTCAGACGTTATCGATCTAGTAAATTCCGTGTGATAGTGCTGCGATCTATTGATTTTTCCTATAAGTATTTTTCGGTGCATTTAGCCTTAAGGAAAATCAGCTCATTTTTCTCAAAATACTTTGTTTACAGCAAAAATTGCTATCTCAAATTTTGAAGTTTTCAAATGTTCACTTTTTGGTATTTTTGAAGAAACGGCAAAATAGCCGAAAATGGGAAGAAAAAATTTGAAACTGTTTTTGAGGAAAAAAATTGCTAATATTTTGTGCGAAATTACACGGAAACTACTCATATTTTCGAAAAATTGAACATTATTAAAAGGTCCAGATTTCATTAATGAACAAAATCTCTATCTTCAATATTATAGTTGTAGGAAGACACCCCAACAAAGTTGCACTTTCTTAATTTTCAAAAAAACTGTGATTTCAAGGAAAACGAGACCAAAACGATTCTTTCAGCTATCCAAAGAGAAAGTTTGATAAAAAAAATGACGCTTTTGAGGATTCATGTGAATTACCTTCAAAAATCAAAATTTTCATTTGACTCTCAAAGCCTCGAGTTCATTCAGATCGACTAGGGAATATCAATTTTGAAGAAAATTGGCTGAACAGTTTACGTGCTAGTGTGGATGGAGTAATCATCGGACCACAACTACTGAAAGATGCAAATTTTGAAGGAAGATTAAATGATTAAGAAAAACGTGCATGAATTTTTTTTCCATGAATTTGGTTGAACACATTTTAGGCAACAAAAAATGTGAGAACTATAGGGAACTAATAAAGCAGTTGAAGATTCTAGCTGTATTATGCCTCATAAGATTCACTTCCTTCACTCTCACTTGGACCCTAAAATCTGAAGTCTGTAAGCGACAAACATGGACAGCAGTTCCCTCACAAGGTGCAGAAATAAAACAAGGGACCACTCAGCATCTGCTTAAACGATGAGGGAAACTGGACGAAAAACCACAATGAAATAGGGATCACTAACAGGATCGCTGAGATACTATACTTGTTTAGGCACATTTAGTTTTTAGAATTATACAGACTAAATGGTAACCCACACATGAAATATCATTGTTAAAACCAATGTTATTATCCTTATTGATGCTCAGTAGAGTAGGTATCTATTAGTATAGAAACAGTTATTCAGCAGAAAAGATTTTACTTGGCACTTGTGTATATATTTTAATTGTTAATATCATTAGGCAGTGTTGTAAAAGAATGTAAATGTGTTGTATGTGAAATTTTAGTAGAGAGCCTTTGATTGCTGACACCTAATGAACTGGACACACGATTTTTTGACCTCCGTGAAGTTGGCCGGAAAAAATCTGCGATTTCAACCAAACTTGGTATATCGTTTGCCCACCAAAAATTTTCGTTTGCCCACCCACAGAAAAAAAAGTTACACAAAAAACCAATTTTCGGGCCAACTACACGCTGGCCGGAAAAAATCTGGGATTTCAACCAAACTTGGTATTTCGTTTGCCCAGGTTTGCCCACCCCCAGAAAAAAAGTTACAGAAAAAACAAATTTTCGGGTCAACTACACGCTGGCCGGAAAAAATCTGGGATTTCAACCAAACTTGGTATTTCGCTTGCCCAGGCTTGCCCACCAATAGTTTTCATTTGCCCACCCCCAGACAAAAAGAGTTACACGCAAAACAAATTTTCGGGCCAAGTTCACGCTGACCGGAAATAATCTGGGATTTCAACCAAACTTAGTACATCGTTTGCCCAGGATTGCCCACCCACAGAAAACCACCAAAAATTTTCGTTTTGCTACCCAAACAAAAAACTTACACGAAAACAATTTTCGTGGCAAATTCAATTTGAGCAAAAAAACAGGTATTTTAAATATTTTAGTAAATCGTTTGCCAAAGTTGCTACTTCCTAATAGAGTATTTGCGTTTACCCACAGAATATTTTCGTTTGCCTAGGCACAGAAATGGAATTCAAGGCAGAAGCGTTGATTTAACGGTGTCTCCGAGTTACGCTTTTGTTAATATAATCGACGCGGCTACCACTTACCCAAAAGAAACAATGATAATTTTCAGTACACAATTTATCAATAGTGTATTGACGTTTGCCCAGTGACAATTTTCGTTTGCCCAAGCACAGAAATGCAAATAATGGCAGAAGCGTTTATTAATCGGGGCTCTGGCTTACGCATTGTTTATTTAAACGGCCTGGCTAACACTTACGCTGAAGTAACAATAATAATATTCAGTATGCTATTTCTCAATAGTGTATTATCGTTTTCCCAGTGACAATTTTCGTTTGCCCAGGGACAGAAATTCAAATAAAGGGAGAAGCGTTTATTAATCTGGGCTCTAGCTTACACTTCTGTTCATATAATCGACCTGCTACCACTTACGCCGAAGTAACAATAATCATATTCAGTATACTATTTCTTAAAAGTGTATTTTCGATTGCCCAGTGACAATTTTCGTTTGCCCAGTCTCAGAAATGCATTTAAAGGCAGAAGCGTTTATTTACCGGTGCCTCCGACTAACGTTTTTGTTTATATATTCGACCCGGCTACCCCTTACACTAAAGGGACAATTATAATATTCAGTATACTATTTTGTAATAGTGTATTTTCGTTTGCCCAGTGACAATTTTCGTTTGGCCAGGCACAGAAATGCAATTAAATGCAGAAGCGTTTATTCATCGGGACTCTGGCTTACGCTTCTGTTCATATAATCGGCCTGGCTACCACTTACGCTGAAGTAACAATAATAAATATCAGTATACTATTTCGTAAAAGCGTATTTTCGATTGCCCAGTGACAATTTTCGTTTGCCCAGGCACAGAAATGCAAATAAAGGCAGAAGCGTTTATTAATCGGGGCTCTAGCTTACGCTTCTGTTTATTTAAACGGCCTGGCTACCACTTACGCTGAAGTAACAATAATAATATTCAGTATACTATTTTGTAAAAGTGTATTTTCGACTGCCCAGTGAGAATTTTCGTTTGCTCAGGCTCAGAAATGCATTTAAAGGCAGAAGCTTTTATTTACCGGTGCCTCCGACTAACGTATTTGTTTCTATAATCGATCCGCCTTACCCTTACACTGAAGGAACAATTACAATATTCAGTATGCTATTTCTCAATAGTGTATTATCGTTTGCCCAAGGACAGAAATTCAAATAAAGGCAGAAGCGTTTATTAATCGGGGCTCTATTTTACGCTTCTGTTTATATAAACGGCCTGGCTGAAGCTTAAGGAACAATAATAATATTCAGTATGCTATTTCTTAATAGTGTATTTTCGTTTGCCCAGGCACAGAAATGCAATGAAAAGCAGAAGCGTTTATTTATCGGGGATCTGGCTTACGCTTCTGTTCATATAAACACCCTGGCTACCACGTACGCTGAAGTAACAATAATAATATGCAGTATACTATTTGTGAATAATGTATTATCGTTTGCCCAGTATCAATTTGCGTTTGGTCAGAAACATAAATGAAATTACAAACAGAAGCTTTTATTCTTAGTTGGCTCGGGAGGCAAATCCGCGTCTTTTTTCTCCGGCTCTGCTAAGTGTTTGGCTGCACCAAAAATTATTATATTTTGCATACTGCATCCTATTAGTGTGTTATCGTTTGCCCATGATGAATTTGCGTTTGCCCAGAAACAGAAATGAAATTACAAGCAGATGCGTTTATTCATAGATAGCCCGGGAATCCGCGCCTTTTATCTGGTTCTGTAAATCGTTTCGAAAATGCAACAATTATGATTTTTTGCATTCTACATTCAAATAATGTGTTATCGTTTGCCCAGGAAAAAAATGAAATTAATAGCAGATACGTTTATTCTTAGACAGACCGGAAAGCGAATTCGCGCTTTTTATCTGGTTTTGCTAAGCGTTTCGCTAAAGCAACAATTATGATATTTTGCATACTACATCCTAATGGTGTGTTATCGTTTCCCCAGGATTAATTTTCGTTTGCCCAGGCACAGAAATGGAATTAAAGGCACATGCGTCTATTTAACGGGGCCTCAGTCTTAGGCTTTTGTTTATATAATCGGCCTGGCTACCACTTACACTGAAGGAACAATTATAATATTCAGTATACATGTTCTTAATAGTGTATTTTCGTTACTCAGTGACAA
This sequence comes from Teleogryllus occipitalis, assembly GCA_011170035.1. Taxonomy (NCBI): domain Eukaryota; kingdom Metazoa; phylum Arthropoda; class Insecta; order Orthoptera; family Gryllidae; genus Teleogryllus; species Teleogryllus occipitalis. The sequence continues at coordinate 21,552 of BLKR01006670.1, read as the reverse complement.
TTTTTTTTCTCAGGCCTAAAAATGGAATTAAAGGCAGAAGCGTTTTGTTTTAACGGGGCTCCGTAATACTCGTTTGTTCATATAATCGGTCTGGGTGCCACTTACGCTGAAGGAACAGTAACAACAATTATAATATTCATTATACTATTTCTTAATAGTTTATTTTTACTACTTTGCCTATATAAATTTAACTTCTGAATTTTCGAAAATTCAGTGTTCAACGAAAATAAAACCTGAGATATTTTTAACCGTTCTTTACTTTACTCGAGGGAAAAATGCAAACATTTGGAGGCAGTTTTAGTAATGTTTGAAAATGTTAAGGTTTCCTGAAATGTATCACAAAAAATCAAAATATTCGTTTCAAATTCGCAGATTCTTGATTTCGGTCAGATCAGCTGAGGAATATCAATTTTGGAAACGTTTTACTCTCTAATTTTCGCACACAAATGACTGTCATGGCAACATGACGCTCTTGCCGGCATATTTATTTATTAAACGGCAACAAAGACAAATATAACTTTGGAGTAATAAATGAATTTTTTCCCAATAGGTTTTATTCGATTATGCCCGTTTCTACATTCTAGTTTTTACGTAGTGGAATGACTAACATGGTAGCACAACCCTCAAGTCGCCATAACAATATTTAGTTAATAAACGGTAACAATCAATTTCATTTTGGGGGGATAAATCAGTCGTATATGAGTACTAAATACTTCAAATGGTTTCATGTGACTGTGCTGTGGTGGTTGTGCTAACCTGACACCTCGATTGTTATTATTTGGGATTATCGACATTCTACTGAAGTTATAAGTAGAACTGACTTAATTCTCAGACGATGTCCACGGCGCAGAGGGGGAGGACAGACGGATTTCTCCTTGTTCCTCGAGAGCCTTGACGAAATTTGCAACCTGCGTGGGTTGCATATTCCATTATTCACTTCAAACGCACTCATCCGACGCAAGTAGCCGTGACCGTTGACACGCCTGAAAGCGGCTGGTGGAAGGAGGACCCTGTCGCCTCACAAATATTTATGATCTGTTATTCGCCAATCTGTGTGGCTTGTGGTAACATCTGAACGAGGGGCAATTGTTTCCATACTTCCTTTCTATTCGGAGGTGGGCGGCTCTTTTATGACATTACCTGGAACGTGACCCAAGCTATCCCACGCGGAAGCGTCGCCGGCGGTCGGAAGACTCGCTCAGATCAACATGCATTTTCCTATTATATAGTATATATTATAATAGTGTCATTGCATTACTGTATGAAGGAGGAAAGTATGTAAAACATCCACAGAAATAATCTAGATATTGTCTGAATTGTTGTATTTGACTGCATGCATATATTGTATATTATTAATAATTGAAAAAGCATAAGCTTTTAAATAAGCGGGCAAATTTTTATAGTTACAGTATGTCTCCATAAATTACTTTTCTTAGGTGCATTCGAATATCTCATGTATTTTAATTGTGTTTCTTTAAAAGTCTTTGGGGAAATTCTAGGTCGGTAAACTGGTTTGAGAGAGAATAATCCGAAACACAGTAAAAAATTAATATCATTTTCATATACTCGCCCACGCACAAATAGACACAATATAATGTTACAATGGATTTGGAGAGTATAAATTATTAATATTATTTTCTGTAGCTCTCAAAATATTGTTAATAAAGGATACAGTAAATCATTTGTAACCATAACGTTCGTTAAGTCAAAATAGTTTAAATATTAGTTCTTTAATCAATTTTGAGCAGTTTCTGATATAACTATAAATGGCTGTCTCACCACGGGTACAGACAGCTGGAAGAAGAACAAAAAAGGATGTACAAATCATCGCGTCCATAGAGTTTGCTTCCCTTTTTCTACCCTGATCGCCAAACATATGTTGCGGGCAGTAGATCTCGGTGGCTAATATAAAGGTTGTGAGGCTCGTGCCCTCTTCCTCTGATATAGAAGTACTTTTTGATTTTAGGTTTTATCCTAAGCTGTCTGTTAACTATATTACTAGAAGAATGGTCAAACGTTTCGAAAACTTTTTTGGTTTCTTCTTCTTGAAAGTATACTGAAAGATGTACGTTATAAATTATAAAACTTAGTAGTAGCCAGGCCGTATATATGAACATAAGCGTAAGAAATAGCCCAGATAAATAAACGATTCTGCCTTTAATTGCATTTCTGGGCCTGGGCAAACGAAAATACACTATTACGAAATAGTATACTGAATATTATTATTGTTACTTCAGCGTAAGTGGTGGCCAGGCGGATTATATGAAAATTAGCGTAAGCCAGAGCCCCGATAAACAAACGCTTCTGCCTTTAATTGCATTTCTGTGCCTCGGCAAAAGAAAATTGTCACACGGCAAACGAAAATACACTATTACGAAATAGTATACTGAATATTATTATTGTTCTTTCAGTGTAAGTGGTAGCCAGACCGTTTATATGAACAGAAGCGTAAGCCAGAACCCCGATTAATAAACGCTTCTGGACTTAATTGCTTTTCTGTGCCTGGGCAAACGAAAATTGTCCCTGCGCAAACCAAAATACACTCTTAAGAAATAGTATACTGAATATTATTATTGCTACTTCAGTGTAAGTGGTAGCCAGGCCGTTTAAATAAACAGAAGCGTAAGCTAGAGCCCCGATTAATAAACGCTTCTGCCTTTATTTGAATTTCTGTCCTTGGGCAAACGATAATACACTATTGAGAAATAGCATACTGAATATTGTAATTGTTCCTTCAGTGTAAGGGTAAGGCGGATCGATTATAGAAACAAATACGTTAGTCGGAGGCACCGGTAAATAAACGCTTCTGCCTTTAAATGCATTTCTGAGCCTGAGCAAACGAAAATTGTCACTAAGCAATCGAAAATACACTTTTACGAAATAGTATACTGAATATTATTATTGTTACTTCAGCGTAAGTGGTAGCCAGGCCGATTATATGAACAGAAGCGTAAGCCAGAGCCCCGATTAATAAACGCTTCTGGACTTAATTGCATTTCTGTGCCTGGGCAAACGAAAATACACTCTTAAGAAATAGTATACTGAATATTATTATTGTTACTTCAGCGTAAGAGGTAGCCAGGCTGTTTAAATAAACAGAAGCGTAAGCTAGAGCCCTGATTAATAAACGCTTCGGCCTTTATTTGCATTTCTGTGCCTGGGCAAACGAAAATTGTCACTGGACAATCTAAAATACACATTTACGAAATAGTATACTGAATATTATTACTTCAGCGTAAGTGGTAGCCAGGCCGATTATATGAACAGAAGCGTAAGCCAGAGCCCCGATTAATAAACGCTTATGCATTTAATTGCATTTCTGTGCCTGGGCAAACGAAAATACACTCTTAAGAAATAGTATACTGAATATTATTATTGTTACTTCAGCGTAAGAGGTAGCCAGGCTGTTTAAATAAACAGAAGCGTAAGCTAGCGCCCCGATTAATAAACGCTTCTGCCTTTATTTGCATTTCTGTGCCTGGGCAAACGAAAATTGTCACTGGACAATCTAAAATACACATTTACGAAATAGTATACTGAATATTATTATTGTTACTTTAGCGTAAGTGGTAGCCAGGCCAATTATATTAACAGAAGCGTAAGCCAGAGCCCTGATTAATAAACGTTTCTGCATTTAATTGCATTTCTGTGCCTGGCCAAACGAAAATTGTCACTGGACAAACGAAAATACACTCTTAAGAAATAGTATACTGAATATTATTATTGTTACTTCAGCGTAAGTGGTAGCCAGGCCGTTTATATAAACAGAAGCGTAAAATAGAGCCCCGATTAATAAACACTTCTGCCTTTAATTGCATTTCTGAGCCTGGGCAAACGAAAATTGTCACTGGGCAAACGTCAATACACTATTGAGAAATTGTGTACTGAAAATTATTATTGTTTCTTTTGGGTAAGTGGTAGCCGGGTCGATTATATTAACAAAAGCGTAACTCGGAGACACCGTTAAATAAACGCTTCTGCCTTGAATTCCATTTCTGTGCCTAGGCAAACGAAAATATTCTGTGGGTAAACGCAAATTCTCTATTAGGAAATAGCAACTTTGGCAAACGATTTTCTAAAATATTTAAATTACCAGATTTTTTTTTCGGTCAATGGTGGTGGATTTGCCACGAAAATTGTTTTCGTGTAAGTTTTTTGTTTGGGTAGCAAAACGAAAATTTTTGGTGGTTTTCTGTGGGTGGGCAAACGAAAACTTTTGGTGGGCAATCCTGGGCAAACGATATACTAAGTTTGGTTGAAATCCCAGATTATTTCCGGTCAGCGTGAACTTGGCCCGAAAATTTGTTTTGCGTGTAACTCTTTTTGTCTGGGGGTGGGCAAATGAAAACTATTGGTGGGCAAACCTGTGCAAACGAAATGCCAAGTTTGGTTGAAATCCCAGAATTTTTCCGGCCAGCGTGTAGTTGGCCCGAAATTTTTTTTTCTGTAACTTTTTTTCTGGGGTTGGGCAAACGAACATTTTTGGTGGGCAAACCTGGGCAAACGAAATACCAAGTTTGGTTGAAATCCCAGATTTTTTCCGGCCAGCGTGTAGTTGGCCCGAAAATTTGTTTTTTGTGTAACTTTTTTTCTGTGGGTGGGCAAACGAAAATTTTTGGTGGGCAAACCTGGGCAAACGATATACCAAGTTTGGTTGAAATCGCAGATTTTTTTCGGCCAACTTCACGGAGGTGATTTTTTGGTAAAGCAGAAGAACGTGCAAATTATTATTTAATTAAAATGTTCTCACTGATTTTAAACATATGCCTTGAATAGTAACACATTAACACTCGCAATTAAACACGAATTTAACACTTATTTACGATATTCTGTGAAATGTTACTTTTCTTAATGATGTATTTGCGAAAAAACCTTGACAAATATGTTTTTAAGGGGAATAATATATTTTTGCATGTTTGTACAGTAGACCTGAAATTTACATTTTATTATAAAGTGATATTTTGATCTTTTGTCATATTTCTACAGTTTTTATATATTTGGGTCATATTTTTGTCCCTCAATTGGAAACTATTTGCATTCCATTCAGACCACCACAAACAGACATCACACTTTTCAAAATATTTGGTAATAAAAATTTAACATTCTGAAATGTTCTTCAGTCCAACAGAAAAAAAAATATTTTGTTATGTCATATTATTTTGCTACATTCTCACAAATTTTAAGCCACAATTGCACGCTTATTTTCAACTCATAAAGAATTTTTAACTCATAACCAATGGAGCGCAACAAATGGTATACTAATTGACATTAAATATTTTTATTACAATAATCCGTTGTTTTCTTATTAGCGCTTTTATCACGCTTTCAGTATGCTTTTTAAATGGTCACTGAACTTTTTATTCCACAGTAAATTGTGTCTTTATTATGACATCTAGTTTTATAGTTACAGTTATCAGTATTTGTTGGAAATATGTTGCTGCCCATGAGAAAGTTAAAACAACTACAACAACAACAACAACATTGACTTGTAAATTTTTAAGTCAAGGCAATGGTAGAATTAAAAAAGTGAGGCTTACAAAAATCACAAGAGTGGGATTTTATTCTTACACAAGGGAATTATTAAGATTTTATTCTTACAATTCTTTTCTATAATTTAAAAGTCTGGGAGCTCTAGGAAGTGTTTCCCCAGAATTTTATTCTGTATCTAAATTGGGAATGAACATTCACGAAACATAAACAAGTATGAAGATTGATGGAATTTGAAAGAATTCTGAAAAAGTTAATTTTATTTTGTGTTCAAATTCATTTATATGGATATGTCAGTTAAGGTTTCACTGAATTGAGAGCTCACATTTTCCCCCTTAACATCAATGGCACATCGTTCATATTCATTGGAGTGTACAGTTGTGTATTTGAAGAGGAAAACTGCATTGAACCCATTACATTATACATTATACCAATTGAAATAGTTCTGTCTTCTTTTAACTATTAATTCCTTAATACTGAACTAATATGAAGCTTCTGATATTGTACTAAATTAAAAGATTATTTGTATCAGCAAGGAACTCTTCTTCCGTTTTGAATCCTTAAGGGCATATCGTTTACAAAGACAAGAACAGGACCTAAAATCAAACACTGCGGCACCTCAAAAATGTCTCCGATGCTTCATATAAAGTACCCCCCAAATTAAAACATCAGTTTCAAATTCAAGGGGGCATGACATCAGCCAAATTAATTGGGGAATATCAATTTTGGAGAAAGCTGGCTGAATGGTTTAGCTGCTAGTGTTGTTCACAGACAGATGGACAGACGTTTTGCCATCAATGGAATTTTTCAGTATCAAGAACTCACAAAACATAGATTCTAATTACACATTAGAAAATTTTTGTTTTCTAAATTTAGCAACTGGATTTATCCACTTTGTTGTTGCCAGGGCCAAGTAATATTTTTTATGCTGAAAATTCACAGTTTTCATGCAGCATTACGTAACTTTCTCTCTATTGTGGCAGTGGTAGCAAGAATGTACAGATCTTTATCTTCATCTTAAATTCAGACCTGCGCCATTTTTTAGCGTCCTTTTCTCTAAACGAGTTTTTAAAAAAGAATACAAAATTTGCAGCCATTTTCAAAACAAAAAACAAAAAAGTGCTACATCACACTTCACGTTTTTCTAATTTGCTAGATTCAAAAATTCAGAGTAGGGCGAAAATAAGACCTGCGCCAATTTTTGAAAACGTTCCTTGCCATATGCTTGGACCAGTTTTTGATTAATTTTTACTTTCTTGTATACGTCTGTTTAAACAGAGTACTATACATAGTATAGTTTTGTAAAATCGATTTCGAGTTTTCAACGGAACACATTGTACAGTACTACAAGACACATTGTAGAGTCCCCTGATTCCAGAGAAGTGTGTGTGTGTGGTGTGTGTGTGTGTGTGTGGTGTGTGTGTGGTGTGTGTGTGTGTGTGGTGTGTGTGTGTGTGTGTGTGGTGTGTGTGTGGTGTGTGTGTGTGTGTGGTGTGTGTGTGTGTGTGGTGTGTGTGTGGTGTATGTGCGTGTGGTGTATGTGCGTGTGGTGTATGTGTGTGTGGTGTATGTGTGCGTGGTGTGTGTGTGCGTGGTGTGTGTGGTGTGTGTGTGTGTGCGTGGTGTGTGTGTGTGTGTGTGCGTGTGTGTGCGTGGTGTGTGTGTGTGTGTGCGCGCGATGTTTTTTTTTTCCCTTCCCCAAAACATCCATCTGTCCATCTGTGAACACCACTAGTGCCTAAACCATATGTAGGCTTCTGAAGTCCTTTTCTAAACCTTCACTATTGCTAAATTTATTAATTTTGTATCATGCTTCTTAATTCTTAATTTTATAATCGTCATTACTGTCTACTTGTTATTGCAATGCTTGTGCTGGATATTCTAATATGAACAGTTTTCATATATGTACCGGGCTACTTAGCTTGTATCTTAAAAATAAACAAAAACAAACAAATAAACAATATTTCCTTCTCTATTATTGCTAAACAAATGAAACCGAGCTTATTTGAATTATTTCTGCTCTATTCAATGAAACTAACATCAATGTTGCCTTTATTAACACACAGTATTTAAATTATACCAAACCCAGCGAAAAAATTAGTTCAAAAAATCCAGACTAATATTGAATAACTTCCCTAATACAAGTAAGGAAAGTTAAAAATGCATAAAAACATATTAACATTACCCTGTTACCCTGTTACCCCATTACCTTTTTAAACGCGTAATTCCTAGCTCTTAGGAATTTTCATAAATTACAATTAATTTCATAAATTACATTTAAAGCTGATGATTATAGTAAAAAGTCCCAAATTAGGGTATATTCAGGCTTCTTTTACAGGAAAGTATATGCTAGAAATTTTTGCAAGCCAACCTCATTACAAAGAGTGAGTTTTAAAGCTTCAAATAAAAGTAAAATTTGTTTAAAAAAGTTAAATTTGATTAAATTGGAGGTATACAAAATGTGGGAAAATATTGACAAAAAATTGATGCTGAATAAAAATTTCTAAGTTTTATTGTTGAACAGTTTATACCATATTTAAGTAAGAGAATTGAAATTTAGTGCCTAATATAAAAACATTATCGAGTTCAAAATTTTAACCTACTAGCTCTTAACTTTACAGTAAAGATTAAGTGTAATACTGAAAATTTTTCCAAAATGTCTCAAATCTCCTTAGAAAGAACACATTTTGAAGCTCCTAAGTAGATTTATTAGCCAATGATACCACACGATTTCACAAGTTGGAGACAAATTTGGAGAACATGAACATGGCGGCAGCTTTTACTAAACAAAGAAAGAAGAAGTATCACTTGAATTCCTTTGTATTTAAATCTGATTTTTCCCATGGTCTAGCAATGTGGCTAATTTTTATACAAAATAGCAATATAATAATAAATATATTTTATATATATCATATAATATATTTTATATATATAATATAAAATAGCAATGTGGATAATTTTTATCCAAAATACTCCATGGCATAAAATTAAAGCTTGAAATCTATTCTTTAAGAACTGTGCTTTGAACAATTTAATCATCTGGCTGCAAATAGGTAACATTTGGCTGTGCACAGTCAGTGTCATCTCTGTTAATAATTCACATTTGAGCCGTGCTTCTGTGTGTGGCTACGGCTATTAGAAAATTGTCTATTTTTATGTTATTTTTGTAAAATTAGGCATACTCAGACAAGTCATACTTTTCTGTCAAATAAGTTACGTTTTGTATTCAGGACTGTTGTGGGATAAAAAAAAGCTCAAAACAGCAGCAGGCTAGGGAACTATGCTAAATGGAAAGGCTATTCCCAAGAACCGTGGAGACTTGCAAGGTGTCTAGGGTTGGGCACTACATAACTGGATGTTCAATTTTAAAAACTATTGTTGTCAGCCATGTCTATTCATAGTAGACATAAAATATCATTTAAAGTAAAAAATTAAAATTTTTGGACCATCTTTAATTTTAGTGGTTAAGTTTCATTCTCATTTGAAGATCACATGTTTTACTGTAAACTAACACCAATAATCCAAATTCAAATATTTGGAAGAATAAATCACACCTAAAGAACTCTTCTATAATTTAAATATTTTACATGAAATAAAATTAAATATACCCAGACTTGTTTTTAAAAGAGGTTTGTAACTATTTCAGAGAAAAGTTCCAAATTTTCGGAGAGAAGTTTCATTAAAGAACATTTATTTCTTCCATTACTACATTTGTTTTATTTGTCCAGTCTTGCCACAAGATGCATTACCTTATTAGTTGTGACACTTTTGAGCAACAAATCAGGAGTCAAGGTTACTTTTTCCTCGTGCTGGTTAAGCTTACAATATCTGCTAAACAGCCTAAAGCATCATTTTCAACCTAAAACAGAAGATATCACAGCACATTAGATACATACAAGGAAAATTTATTAGTGGAAAGAAAGAAGAAAAAACACTCAATATTTAAATGAACTAACTTAAGTTTCAAATGTTCAGTGTAAACTTTTGATGCTTTCTGTGTCTTCAATTTCAATCTTCTTTCAGCCACAGTTTGTGTGTCAAAAGGAAGCATGTAAATGGGATCTTAAGGAGAGAGCATTTAAAGAATACATGAACACAAGCTTTTGTTGACTATCTTAACATTACTTTTTTTCACACTGATGAACAACTATGGGCCTAAGTTGAAACAGTTTAATAAACTTAAATTGGTGGTGCAGCAACAGCACACACTTTCTTGCATTATTTTAAGAAATTCAGAGCAATGAACGAAAATGAGACATCTGCCATTTTTGCAAGCTTCCTTTGGGTGACCAGAGTAAAAGGTTTAAAAATTTGTGGCCATTTTTGGAGAAATTTTGAAAATGTTGAGGCTTCATGTAAAATATCCTTAAAAAAAAAAAAACAATATCCTTTTCAAAATTAAGACATCTCAAGTTCCGTCCAGATCCATAGAGGAATATGAATTTTGTAGAAAATTGCCTAAACGGTTAAGGCACTAATGCTGGAGACAGATGAGCATACAAAAAGACAGTCAGACAGACAAACGGTCAGTAGGATGGACAGAGACAGGCAAAGTAGCACAGTTGGACAGACAGACAACACATTTAGTCATCAACCAATTTTTCAGGATCCTCTAAAATGTGAATTCTGACTACAGAATGTGTTAGATGAAGTAATTTACTACATATACGAGCAAGATCTATCAACTTTTTCTATCCCAGGGCCTTTAATTTCGAGTTTTTCTATTTTAAAAAAATCACCAAAAATCACTGCAGCATTACAATACTTTCTCTTTACTATACAAGTTCATAGTAAGAATTATCGTCCTCATTTTGAATTAAGGATAGCTAATAATATAATAGCTAAATTAGTTAATAATACAGCTAATAATGTTAGCTAATTGTTTACATAATCCCACAGTCTTGATTTTTAATTTTGTATATATATTGCCTGACAGTTGGTACGCAATAGAGGTTTGCATAACATGCCCTGCTCAATGCTCAGTAAAATACACACACGTACGTGCATACGCACCCGCCAGCCCACATACCCACACACATTTTGGCTACTATTCCTGACTTTAACAATAAAATTACCTTCAGAGAGGGTGTGTATTTGTTAGTGGATACTTTGAGCTTCTTCAATGTATCTCAAATAATCACCATAACCAATGATAATCAAGCAATGTTAGACTTGATTTTTACAAATTTAACCATGCATACAGTTTATACAGCTAATGCAGCTATTGTCTTGGCAGATGACTGTTCTCCCCCCCCTCTCTCTCTCAACGTGGTAATTCCAGCGATCAAAGACATGGTCTTTTGTGATGATTGGTACTATGACTTCAAATGCGCTAATTATTAATAGATCTCTCATTCGTTATGCAATCTGTATATATATTTGAAAGACAGCGACTTGATGCGTAACAATCTTACAACCACTTTTTATTTTTATTTATATCACATCATTGATCTATCTACAAGTACCGAAAAAGAAAAAGGTTGGATCAAACTTTGCTTCATGGTTTAGTAGAAAACTCCAACATTCAAACTATCACAAAAAGTAGCACACAGACATTATAAGCAAACACGGCCCCTGTTAGATTACTCTCTTTTTTCAAATCTTAGATGTAAATGTAAACTCATAGCCGACAGAGATTTTGAAAATTACGACACTAACCTTCAGGAATTTTGTCAAGACCTAAAATCTTTTGGAGATATACGAACTCCAAAAAAACTGAGAATTGCTTACCTAATGTAAATCATTTTAATTCTTATTCATATCCCATTGAAGACCTGCAATCTATTGTCAATGCATTTGCTGAACATTTTTCTACTTTTTATAGACCACCTACCTGACTACCAAATAGGTGATATTTTGCTGCCTGATCGAACATAAATACCATAGATATATCTCTCTCTGATATACTTGATCAAACAACTACTTTAGATGTCAACAAAGGTGCAGACCCTGACGGGATAGATCCCATCTTTTTGAAGAACTCAAGCTTCATATTTTCACAAATTCTGATGATTCGTTATGATAAGCCACTATTTGAGGAAGTTTTTCTCATTGAATGGAAGTCCTTTTTTATAATTCCTATATTTAAGTCAGAAGGTGGGAACAATATTGCTAATTATCACCCAAACTCTACCGTTAGTACTATACCAAAACTTTTTGAATCCATTATGACTGACAAATTAAAAGTATTGCTATCCTTATCTATCACTTAGACAATCTGAATTTATTAGTAGAAGGAACATTGAAGCTAACCTTGCTTATTACACTCAATACCAATGTGACTCATTAGAAAATAAATATCAAGTGGACAGTATTTATACTGATTTCAGCAAAGCTTTCAATTCGCTTTACCATTGATTACTTCTACAGAAATTGAAAGCATTCGGTACATCTGGACTCTATCTCTAGTGGTTGACAAATTATTTATTTTGTAATAGCAGCAGCGATTTTGATGTTTCACTTATATCATACAAAAACTGAACATGTTTAATATGAATCAATATATGCACAAATTTATCATGTAATACCTCACCTAAAACACTTCATATAATATAACTTTAGCAATAAAACAAAAATAGTGACTATCTTATCAATAGTTAATAGATGTCATGTATCCCACATATTTTGTAAGGGGGATATAAAAGAACCAAGTGTAGTAGCTCTGTTGACACACCATGCTGGCAATCCATTCCACAAGTTCACTACACCATTACCGAAAAAGTGGTGTCGCTGCAAGACCCTCATAATTATTTATTTATTTATTTATTGAATTAACAGACGTGCAGTCCTTGTATACAATATATAAAGGTACATTGACTAGTGCGGAAATATGTACAATAATAGTTTACAATCTCATCAAAGCATAACGATTCTATTATTGTATTGGTGACTAATTTCAAAAACAAAATTTAAAAACCAACTAACAATCTCATTTGTATTTCAGAAATAAATCTTTCAATGAATTTTCTATTCTAGAGTAGGGTTCTTTAAATATATCCATTGTCAGCTGATTACATAAGTTTCACATTCGTGGCATTGGACTGTTAGACAAATAAGAAAAAAATTTATAATTAGGGTTCAATTTGTGAAATAGAAGAACTGTACTTCGGATTGTTTCATGGTTGTCAGAAGTACCTCAAGGATCTCATGAGGGTCCACTTCAATTTATTATTTTTATTAATGATGTACATTTAATTCTTAACAATCTTGAATTTTTATTTTTGCTGATGACTTAAAACTATTCAAATTTGTTGCAGCATTGGATAATGCAACGATGTTGCCGAGTGTTCTCAGTCTTTCTGCTAGGTGGTGCTTTGATGACGAGTTAAATTTAAATTCTGCAAAATGTAAATGCATTACATTCTCACAGTATAAATTACCAGTTCAGTCTGATTACGAAATTGATTCTGTTCCATTACAGAAAGTCACTATTAGAAATCTAAGAGTCATTTTGGATTCTAAACTTCCGTTTTTTAATCATACAGATCTCACTGTCAATTAGGCTAACCAATTTTTGGGCTTCATTAGAAGTAACTGCCTTGGTTTCAGTTTGATTGACATATTGAAGTCTCTCTATCCGATGCTTATTCAAGCCATACTAATGTACCAATTGGTAATTTGGTCTCCGTTTTACTTACATCAGATACAGAAATTGGAAACAATACAACACAAATTCTTTAGACTTGCTGCAATCCGGTAGGCACTTCCAGATCCTTTTATTGACCACCAATATCACATCATTTCTTTATTGCTATACATTCCCACCTTAAAATCAAGAGACTTAAATGACTTAACATTGCTATATAAAATAATAAATGAAAAGATAGATTGCTCTTTATCATTAGGTCAAACTAATTTTAGAGTTCCTGCTTTATCAATGAGACAATCCAATCTTTTCCTTGTAAAAACTTACACTACGTCATTCACCAGAAACAATTCCGTAGCCAGAATGTGCAAATAAGCGAATGTTACCTCTTGTGATCTTATGAACCAAAGTTAGTTTATTCGTGAATTATAGTATGCAGACACATGTGCGCTGTATCCCACTTTAGTTATATTCTTTGTATTTTGCTACAGGGACATCAGTATCAAACAATAAATAATTATTTTTATATATTGAATATTATCGAAGGAATCATCAAATTTGATACATAGAAGTCCAACTGTACATTTATTTGCAACTATTCACCATTCTGGGCAGTTCCAAATGGTCTACCGGCGAATGGGTGGTTGCTCTACATAAACTCATGCACAGTCCATCTCCGGGACCGGAAGCAGTAGCTCAGTGCGTCAACTGATGTCACTGCAGCACCTCTGACCGGGAGGTCCTAGGTTCGAGTCCTGATGGCGGCAGGATTTTTGACACTAGCTTTGCAGCTAGGTCGAATTCAGTCACTGTCTGGAGGAGAACTCTAGTGGCCGGCTGCTCTGATCGGTAGTTTTCCGTGGTTTCTCTAATCACCACCAGGTGAATGTCGGAGCAGTACCCTATCAAATGGGCCATGGACCGCACGTGATCTGTCCTTCCCATTCCTTGTCCTATGCTCTCCCCTTACACACACACACACACACACACACACACTTACACTAACATGCAGTACACTACCACATATCCTGGGAGACCGGTCGGGAGCTTAGAGTTTGTCCCGGCTGGGGCGGTGCCCTGCTGGTGGGAGAGTCCTGGTTAGGGGGAAACCCCACTAGCGGACGGTAGGTCGGCGCTGGATCTCGCCATCCAACGGGGGAAGATCACCACCATCTTCCGAGGAAAAAAACATGCACTACACTAACGGGACCAGAGCAGACCAGTTGACGCGCCCGGAAACACGAAAAAAATCAATCAATCAATCCATCTCCATCCCTGAGTAAGTTTATAGAATGGCAGCCGAAATGTTGGCACCTGCGCCTAGGACATGGCATATCCAAATAGTTACTGACTCTGGCCACTGAAGTCTATGCTTAATATAATTTTCTACTTATGGCCCTGGTTGATGCAAAATTATTTGTTCAACTTTTGATTTTCTCTAATGTGGGTTTTGCAATTTATGATGTTTCATACAATGGGCATTAGGGAGTGAAATAAATGCGATATATGCATAATAATCAAGTTTTATATTATATACTTAAAACATGAAAAAATCTTCAAAGTCAGCAGGTTTCTGTGAAAAGGGAGGTTTACTTTGAAATATTCCAATCAAAATTTAAAAAATATCAATGAATGATCAAAGTTTTTAGATATGAAAAATGGACCTAATAGCTATTTTCTGATATGACTCTGAACAGCTCTTTGGATGGAGTCCAATGTTACACTTTATGTATTGAAATTTTGTGCAGTTCCTGCATACAATGACATTGTTTTCCATCAGAAGCGCTTACCAAAGGACCCTCTTGGTCATAACGGAGTACCTCGGAAACCAGTGACCTCCTTCTGGATTGCTTTCTCCATGCACTGAAGTGTTCTGGTTCCATCAATAGAGCAAGAACAGCCTGTGTGAATTCTAATAAAGGCATTCTCTCTATCCATTTGACAATACCAAAGCTATTCCTTGACTACAGCAGCGTTCACACAAAAGCTGATTTGCGACCAATATCAATTTTTACTTCTGATTTTTAACTGTGCTCTGTACACAGTTTATCATTAAGGTCAACGCCAGCCATGCACCCATTTTATTTTTCAGTAAGAGTTGGTTGAGGAACAGTCTTGAATTCCAAATCTCTCGCAAATCCACCTATGATATTGTCCTACTCTAAGCACTGCATCTGTCCTGATGTCAGTTGGAATTGTCACCAGATTATTGCCATGCCATCTTATCAGTTTGACAGAATTTTCTTCGTCCTACGGACCATTCATGCTTCCTCAGGTTTCTTTTTTTAAATCTTTGAGTGGTGCACTTCAATGTATTTTAGTCTCTTCTCACTGAACAATTCTAACAATGGCCAATACTTGAAATAGTTTTCAATCAAAATGATACTGCCAGGAGACAGATATCTTACACAAACTTCTTTGTGATACTAGAACCAATGTTTCTGTCTTGTTTACTGCAGCACCAAAATAAGGCTCAAATTTGAGAAGATATCCTTGTGGAGTACCAAGGCAGCAAAATTTAAATTCATACCTTGCAGACTAACCTCATATGAAATGTTTTGCATAATGATGGCTTTAGTAAGGCTCTATAGCTTCATCAAGTTAGAATCTGTTGCATATTGACATTCCAGTGTTTGAAGTTCTGTATTCAGGTGATCGAAGAGAGGTATCTTGTATATTCTGTCCACTACATTGTAATTTGAATTATCATTTAAATGATAAAATCTGTGTATCTGATCAAATCTGTCATTGCAAGCAAAACAATAACATTAGGCAAATCTGCATCAGTTTCCTGTGACATTCGTCAGTGCTTCACTGGAATGTGGCCTGATAAAAGGAGGATTGCTATATATTTCAACAAGCAGGGCCTATTTGGAACTTGCTGCTGGTGCGGGTGCATGGAGGGGTACATGCCAAAGTGTGCACTGATGCTTGAGCTTAGTAAAGACAGTGCAGTGCCTGGTTGGAACTTTGAAGGCTGCACTGAAGGTCTGTGTTTATAATAGAAAGTGAGGATACAAGTGGCTTATGTGCTATGTGATCTGGCTTATGACATCAGGCGCAAGCAGTTCCTTGACTGCGATAGTTGTCAGAGACATTTTCACATTAGTTGCACAGATCTGACCACCTCTGAGGTTGAATCTTTCGAATTGAAAAAGAGAACATTACAATTCTTACTTGAATCTTTTTTAGAATAATGTGGAAAATAATTCTAATGATGTTATGTTGGACCTGATATTCACTAATGGCAGTTGTCATTCGGTTGTTGATTATTGTGAGGGAGTTGTATTGGCTGATGAACATTTATGCTCATTTTATGAATCTTCTGCGGGATGTGAAAATTATTTGGATCGGGGCTGGGTTTATGGCTATTCCTCTGCAAATTTTAGTATGATTAACACATTTCTGTGTAACTTGTACTCCAATTTAGTTTCATCTGATTGTTGTTTTTCTAATATTTCTGTTTTATAACAATTTGTATGAGTGTATTGATCTATACGTTCCAAAAAGGAAATTAAAAATTCCTGTTTTCCGCGGTGGAATACTGACGAGTTTAAGAACTCAATTATTAGAAAAGGGAAGCGCATAAGAACTACAAATTGCAGGGGTCACTGTCATACTACACTTTACTTGGGTTTGCATGTTCTTGCCAGTTCACAGTTGATTAATGAAAGATGTGCCGATTATTTTTCAACTTTTCAACTCTTCTATGGCTGATCTTGCAGACCAATCACACTATGATATGAATTCCATAAAGATTGGAAAACTGATATTCTGCGGGAGATTGGACAATCTGGTGGTAAACAAGGCCCTGATGGGCCTGTGATTCTGTGAAAAAATTTGAAATTTATTTTCTCACAAACGTTGACAATTTTATTTAACAAGTCCTCATTTGAGGGTCTCTTTCCATCAGAGTGGAAGTCCTCATACATTATTCCTATTTTCAAAACGGTGACATCGGGCCCATTTCCATCTAGAAGCCAATCACCATACTGAATGTTATCTCCAAGCTGTTCGGGTCCATTACTGGCAATAAGTTGACCAATCCTATCCATCTGTTTCTTTCAGATAGTTTGGTTTTAAGAGAGGAAGAAATATTGAAGCTAATCTTGTGTATTTTACTCTGTTTATTCTCAATACAATGGATGATGGTTTCTAGGTTGACAGTAAGTAAAGCTTTCCATTCTGTGGATCACTTGGTACTCTTGCAAAAGCTTCAGTGCTTTGGGGTCTGTGGGCCCTTATTGCATTGTTTGAATATTACTCAACTAACCATGTGCAGATCGTTTCTGTAACAATTATGACATCTCAACCGACTAACTTCTTTGCTGTCCGGGTGACGCCGCGTAGTGGGCTGAGAGGCCGACGTTTCGCCTGACATGTCGCAGGCTTCATCAGGGCATTGACATCGCGATGTTCTGCGTCGGGTATTAAATATTGTCCGGCCTGGGCGGCCGGGTGGGGTGGGTGCGCCGTGATTGGCGGAGGGGTCGCTCTGATTGGCTGGCGGTCTGTGCCAACCCGCGCCTCGCGCCGGGCGTCCTCGAGGTCGGACGGCGTGTGGCAGCTCCCTCGCAGTCGCGGATTGGCGGGAGCAGCGATTTCCAGGCCGGGTTAAGGTTGAGCCCGGCGTCCGCGTTGATGTTTTGCGGCCGTCTATAATAGACGGCCGCAAAAACGGTGACATCGGTATAGACGGCCGCAAAAACATCAACGCGGACGCCGGGCTCAACCTTAACCCGGCCTGGAAATCGCTGCTCCCGCCAATCCGCGACTGCGAGGGAGCTGCCACACGCCGTCCGACCTCGAGGACGCCCGGCGCGAGGCGCGGGTTGGCACAGACCGCCAGCCAATCAGAGCGACCCCTCCGCCAATCACGGCGCACCCACCCCACCCGGCCGCCCAGGCCGGACAATATTTAATACCCGACGCAGAACATCGCGATGTCAATGCCCTGATGAAGCCTGCGACATGTCAGGCGAAACGTCGGCCTCTCAGCCCACTACGCGGCGTCACCCGGACAGCAAAGAAGTTATCGACTCGAGCCGCGGAAGCCTACGCGTACATCTCAACCGACTGTTGTACATTTCAGATTTCCCAAATTTCCCACCTTTGGCCGCTGCTATTTAATATTTTTATTAACGAGGTTAGTCAAGTGTTGAGTACCGAGGAACACCTGCCTTTTGCTGATGATCTCAAAATGTTTAGTTGTAAAGTCATCTCAAGATAAGATAACGCTATAAGGGTCATTAGATAATTTTGCCCAATGGTGTGTGGATAATGGTCTTATTTTAAACCCCAAATGTAAAACTGTTACCTTTTCTAGGTCTAGGTCACTGATCGAGGAGATTATGTAATCAACACATTAGTCTGGTAAGAGTTACTACCATTAGAGATATTGGCGTTTTGTTAATTTTAAAATGTCTTTTGGGAAGAACATGTCAAGACCTGAATCTCCTACTAGCGAGACCCTTTCTCATGTATTCATTGGTTGTTTAGTCACAATGCTTTCTAAAAGAAATTTCTAGGCTTAAAACAATGCAACAAGTTCTTCAGACTTTCTGCTTCTGCTTTGGGTGTGCAGGATCCTTTTTTGACGTGTGTATGATAGAATTGCTTCAACATTAGGGATACCTACATTGAAATCATGTAGAGTATGTTGGCATAAATTTTTTGTTCAAATTTCATGGTAAAATTGATTGCTGCCTTTTGTTAAATGACTTGAGTTTCAAAGTGCAACAATTCTAGAAACCATAGTGTTTTTTCACAAAAATACAGAAAATTGTTCATCACCAACAATCCTATTAGCAGAATTTTTAAAACTGCAGATGGTATTGACATAGACTCATGATGTGCCGACATTTTAGTTTTTGAAAGGGTTGTGAGGAGTTCGCTTTTTGAATACAGCTGATGTATTCAAAAACATTAGCTCCCCTTATTAATCATTGCATTACATGTTATTTGCTGTTGTGTTTTAAACTTTTTTGTTTCATTCTATACTTTCTGAATTCTGTATGTCTATTAGAGTATTGCATCAAAAAGATCTTTTCAATTATATGTGATATGTTATGTTTATGTTGGTCACATACGTGACTTGGCATATTTTGAATATTCTTGATATTTTTGTTTCCTTTTGTTCTTTTCTTATATTGTTTTAAATTCTGTGTTTCCATTTATAAACTTAACAATGTAAAATTGGACTTATAATTTGAATTAAATAAAATTAATAAATTTTTAAAAATCTTGAGGTGAACATTCAAGAGAATGACCTATCTGCATGGCATAAATAACGGTTTGTCTGTATGTGTGATCAAGAATAGACTCGTCCAACAACTGAACATATCCACAGGTGCACATTTCTTTTGACGCCACTGTCACACTGTTGCTGGTTCTGCAAAGTAATCTATCAAAAAGTTTTGATTTTTCAACCTGTATCTCCTTCCATTTCCGGTCTTTCTTTGAACTTGCAGGACGATTTAATTACGAATTATGTCTTGTGCATCTTTATCACTGTTTGGAACAAAATAATTTAATTCTTTTGGATGCTTGCGGGGCAGAGCCAGATTTTCCTCAACAGAATTACCTTCTAATTGTTGCACATCTTTTTCCTCTCTCATTTCAGAAGTAAAATTTTTTTAATAGTTCTAACTTCGACTTCTTGTCCAAGTATACCTTTTGCAACATCCCACACAGTAGCATGACCATCATAATCACTGGGTGCATCATTCTTATCGCTGTCCTCATGATCTACTGCACCACTTTCAACCACCTGAAGTTAATCTGCTTCAAAAATGTCATTAACATTATCATCGTTGTCATCTAAGCTTTCAAAGATGTTAAAAATAGCCTCCCCATCAGTCAGAACAAATATTCAACCTGTTAACCCTTCAGCATGGTATGCCGTCTACAGACGGCAATTTCCTTTCTCTTCTAAACGTGGTATGCCATACCTGGACGGCATGAATTTTCCTTTCGTGGTAAGCTGGTCAGCTGTCTCAGGATTGAAGGGACATTTACCTGTTTCTCCTCGGATTTCCGGTGTGCTGTCTACAGACGCTGATCGTTTGTTGGTGCTGTGCACAGACGCTGGCTGTGTTACAGCAAATTTTCAGTTTCTTTCTGAGTTATTTTCCATACAAATAGTTTAATATCGATTAAAGTGTTTCTATTTCTGTTTTCATGAAAACAATAATTTACAATACTTTGTCTTCTATGTACTACGTATCACATTAAATTATTGCGACTGTCAGACATATGTGGTATACATTATTTCATTATCTGAAAATTTTTGTAGATACAAGTGTGTATGTCATATTTATAATAAATTATCATTATTTTATTTGTCATGATTTTATTATTATTATTATTATTATTATTATTATTATTATTATTATTATTGGTGTGAAGCAAAGCATTCTCAGGATAGAGCACTCAGAAACGCAACACCGTCTGAGCTGAGATGCTCCTGTAGCAGGCCTCGCCAGATGCGCTCAGTGTCACCTGCTCCCGTGGTGCTGTTGACCACACCTTTCACTTAAAGCCGCATTCAAATGCTCCTGTGCACACCTTCACAACCGTGTTGAAGGATTAATGCCCATCGTATGATATTCCATTATCTAAATATTCTAGCTTACGTACAGTGCAAAGGATTTAAAATTGGGTGTATTAAAGGTTTATAATATATATTAAATATCATACAAGCAATAATGCGTTAAGAAAAATATCTAGCTTAAATAATGAGGGTGTACAGCAAAATTATTAATATACCTTTTCTAACTTTACAGATTATGGAGATTCAGATACAGAAGATCTCTCATGTACGTCTGAAAGCTGGCGGCCAAGTGAAGACAACGAATTAGAAATCGATGAAAATGAACGCCTCTGTAACATGTAGCGCCTTATGTAACATAGGAGAAATTTACATCCATTGAGTGCAACAGTGATATCAACAACTTGCCTTGAAGATATTCCTAATAGAGAAAATGAAATTGTGAGCAGCCAACAAGATGATCACAGTGAAGCTGAAAATTCTCGAAGAAGGCAAAAGGCAACCTTGGAAATGTTAGCACATCAGAGGTGAGTCTTACACAAACATGAACAGACAAGTTACTACTTCAGTTGCACAAGGTCTAGAATGTAATTGTCACCTAAAATGTTTTAGTAATATAGGATCAGATGTCAGAGAAGCTCTTCAGAAAACCTCTTACTGTCTCGATGACGATACCACTCAAAGACAGTATTTGGACAAGGGGATTACACATAATGAACCCAACGACAAAGACGACTTACTTACTAACGATGTAAAGAAATGATAGTTTTCTGATACATACTCTGTCTGCTTTGACGAAAAAAAATTTCACATATGCAAGAAAGGCATGGTAAGTATTTTTGTAATTAAAATTGCCAAATTAAATTATATGTGAGTTGTTATGTAGAAGAAATCCAAGATCAGATACAAGGGACAAACATGATAAATGTCT
>BLKR01006669.1:0-52694 GCA_011170035.1 Teleogryllus occipitalis | reverse complement strand
GTATAAGTATTATAACGGAGATGTCAAACGCATTTTTGTCCTGCAGTGGAGATAATTCGATTTGAAAATACCCTTTTCATTTTCTTTTACTGCTGTCAGTAACACCAGTCGCGGACTATGGCAATGATCGCTGAAGCGAGAAGTCTCTGCTTTCAGCAAGGTCTCTAAAACAGAGCCCGGCCGGTGTGTCCTCCCTGGCGGGCGCAAACAAAGCAAACAAAATTCGTATATTATGTGAGGCACATTTATATTATACCATAAACATTTTACAGAAATTTTTGAATTGTGTTCAAAATGTTCCCTACGAACCTGTTCAAACGTGAGGGCACGACTCGCAATGTTCCTCTCGCGGTGTTCAAAGTAGGAGCAGATGTACATGTGCGACAACCTTGAATGTGTCTGAAGGTCGTCGTTGGCACAAGTTTCTTAACAAGGGAAAATGGTACCAGCATCTACACTTTTACGTGCTAATTACCTTTAAGTTGTGGGTGTTTCTTGCGTCGAATATGGAAATACGTTGTGTGTGGATTCTGATACCTCTCGGGGTAATTCTGAGCTGCAACACTGGCGTGCCTGCGGCATCAAACGGAAACTGAAATTCCTATTCCACTGAAATAACTCAATACATCCTGGACCATTAGATAAGTTTACGATCGCACACATTCCAAATGTACTACAGTCACATTGCATCCGGCATACCAAGACTCAAATAGGTAGCAATCACAATGAATAGACAGAAGCCGTCACAGAGGTGCAATCATGATAAGAGTATATTACGGTCCCTTAGAGACCAATTAATAGTAAATTTTTTCTTACAAACAATTAATTTTTTATTTTTTGAAACATTTTTGTAGTACTATCTTAAAAACAAAAGTAAAAAAAATTAGATATTACCATTCAAAACTCTGTAATGTGTCAGCAAAATCTCGTGATTGTATACGTAAACTAGTAGGTGGTGTTATAACCGCAATACTTTCTCGCGTTATTTGTAGCCTTTGAAATTTTCAAAGATTCTGATAATTAAACGAACTTGAGACCTGCGCCATTTTTAAGGGTTGTTTGCTCTATACGAGGGAGAAAAAACACAAAAACCGGAGACTAGAAAAACGTTATTTCGACCGAAAACTACTCTTTTCAAATTGTAATGTCAAGTACAGGAAATTTAATAATAATTATTTGGAAAAATATTTAATGACATTATTTCAAGCTGTGTCTTTGAAGACAAAATTTAACCACGGAAAATAAGTCCATATGTTCAATATTGTAGTTGTAGAAAACGAAAATATATTGAAGATTTCCAATTTTCGAAAATTCAGAGAATTCAACAAAAATCAAACCTATGCAATTTTTTAAAGTTTCGTTTGCTGTATGTAAGGAAAAAGTTTAATAAAAACATTTGAGTAGTTTTTGAGGAAATTTAGAAAACGTTAAGGCATCATGTAAAATACACACCCACATACACACACACACACACACACACACACACACACACACAAACAACAAATTATTCTTTTTAAACTTTCGGACCCTGGAGTTCGACTTGATCGATCGATTTTGAAGGAAATCGTCTTATCGGTTTACGTGCTAGCGCAGACCACAGTCGGACATCATTTCCAATAAGCAATTACATCACGAACTTAACCTAAAACACATCGCACATCACATAGCCTTTCTTGCCAATAACTTTTATTTCAAACTAACCCTCATCAATCAAGATAGACATATAAATTTAGGAAAATATAATGAAAACCCAACTAGAATAAAAAACAGATATCCAGTTCATTCTTTTTTAAACATTTTTTCAAACCTCAGTAATTTTTAGAGGTGCTCGGTGAGTCCCCTCGTCAATTGTAGTTTAGAGTTAGTATATAAGAACTAGATGTAAGTCAACTATACAAATGAGTTTCATGTAAACTAAACTTTGTAAGTCAATCCTATACAAAATAAAATTTAAAAAAAAGAAAACCACAGTCGGACGGACACCGACATTTTGCCGTCAGCTAATTGTTCGTTAGCCTTGACTCATAAATGGTAAATTCGGTCGGCGCCGGATATCGACATCCAGCGGGGGAAGATCACCGCCATCTCCCGATGAAAAACATGCACTACACTTACGGGACTAATGACGTAAGCTGTTGACGCGCTCGGAATCACCAACCAATCAATTAAGCTCACGAATGATCTTGCGACATTTATGATAATATAGAGCATGCATATGTGTGTTTGTGTCTAAAGGGAGAGGAGAGGACATAGGTGAAGTTGGGTATATCGCTTGTGGACCGTGCCTGGTTTGTTATGGTGCCACTTGGTTTTTATCGGTGAAAGCAGAAAAAAACATCAAAGCGGCCGACCACTAGAATTCTCCTCCAGACAATGGTTTAATTTGATTAGTTATGTAGCCAGAGTCGAAAGTCCCCACTGTGGGGACTTAAACCGTAGGTCCTTCCAGTCACCAACGCTGCAGACGTCATGGTGATACTGCTAAGCCTTTGCAGCAGCATTTTAATTTTTCGAATACTGTATACGTAGTCTAGAGTAATTATTATAATGTTGCGAGGCAAAGGCGACTTTTAGAAAGACACTTTCGTATTGTGGGACCCCGATACGGAAACAGTGGATAAAGCTTATTTCCATAAGTAGTAAATTACTTCCTCGAACATGTGTTCTCGGAATCTACGGTTTTGGATCCTTGTCACCAGATATTGACAAACAACAGAACGTCTGTGTGCAATGTTAGAGCCAAACCGTTCAAATGATATCCTCGAAAACTGGTGTTCGCCGATCGATGTGGCTAAACTTGAACTCTGAAATCGACATGAATTATTTGATTTTGTATAGTACTTCACATGAAGCTTCAGCAATATTTTTAAAATGTTCTCAAAGATGGCGCCTCATTTTTTAAACTTTGTTCTCGTATAGCGTATGGGACGCTTAAAATTGGAACAGGACTAATTTTTGCTGAAATTCCTGAATTTTCGAAAATTGGAAAAGTTTTTTCGGCGTCTTCCTAAAACTCTAATATTGAATTTGGAGATATTTTCCCTGAATGAAATCTGTTCTTCAAAGACCGCTCTTTAAATAAAGTCCTGTACAATTTTCGAGAGTTTCAGCAGTTTTCGCGAAATTTTGCCTGAAATACAAGCAATTTTAAATATTTTTTTTCAGAACCTGCTCAAATTTTTTTTCGAATAGAAGAAAATATAGTTGCAAAAATGGCGCCAGAATTGAACTCTCTGCATTTTCGACGGTTGCGTAAAGTAACATTGCAAAATTACAATATTCATGATAGATACTTTTTACTTACTGAAATCTGTGTATTAAAATTAGATATCTAAATAAGGTCGTTTGTAAATTTATTTGAAAGTATGGGTATTTTTGTAATGGAGTACTTGTGGAAGTCTTCGAAATTCCAAATTCGAATTTCCTGCGATTCGTTTGTTGAAGTATTCACTGAAACATCAGTCGGAATGCGACAATGGGAACGCCACATCACTGCAGTGTGAAGTATTCAGAATTCCTTCGCGGTGTTGGACTCCATTTCTGGCAGTTTTGGATTGTCGAATTTGCATTGATGCCTTACAGTAAACCCTCATTAGTCCTTACTCGCTTAATACGAATTTCGCAGTAGCACGAAAAAACGTTGGTTCCGGCTAGGGATTACGGTAATATTGACATTTATAATCCTCGGATAACACGAATTTTTATATAACATTAACTCCGATAATTTCGGTCCCTTGGAATTCGTGTTAATATGGGTTTACTCTATCTTTAAAAGAATTATTTTTCGCTCCTCGAACAGAACAACAGGTAATGAGTTATATAGAGTTATAAAGTTATATAGAGTTATACGAGTTATAAATGAGGCTGAGACGTGTTTATAGGAATTGAATATTACGTAAGTGTTAATGTAAGAATATGCGTGCTCTCGTAGCTCCACTAGTACTCAAAGAATTGCAGGTCGCCGAAGAATTTAATTCCGCTGCTTCTGTCCGAGGGCTTATTCCAATACGACGGAAAATCCACCTGCGCGGTGAATCCGAGGCTGCTTTGTGTATTTCATCGGACTATACCTGGCTGCACGCTAGCCCCGGGGTTCTCGGCGTTGCCGTTGGTGTTCGGCGTCCCAGGACCTGCTGTCGATACGCTTGATTGGTGAGGCGGCGTACTATAGGGGTAGGACGGCCTTCCCGCTGCGATATTGTGTATTGGGATCTCATTGGCAAAGCACGAGACAATTGTGAATTCCACAGCGGGCGAGGGTCCCTTTGTGAGAGTCCAATGAATTGCACGCAAAGATAATAGAAGTTCTGGGTGATGTACGTGGATCCCACCTGTCCTGAATACCTGCCCATGTCCACAATATGTGACAGCGCATGAAGAAATGGTTATTCACTGCTTGCGCGTGTTCAAAAACTCTTTTAAGAGGAAATATTTTCGGGGTGAAATGCATTTTAACGGTAATTTGTCGGGATGAAAGTACGTTTTGTTGTCATGGAGAATTTTTATTTGAGTTATTTTCATTGCTGGGACAACAGTCGTGCTGTAACTTTTACATGTGTTAATGGTATCTAGAAACCTTGTTTGGCAGAAAGTTGTCTAAATCCAATCGATTACTTTCCAATGGTACCTATTGAAAACCTTAGCGGATGATATTTTCTTCAATGTATACTGACACCACCTATGAAGTTATTCACAAAAATATGGGTAAAATAATGCATGGGTGATTAGTATGAAAATACGTAATTCAGTCTAGTAATGTCCTAGTTTACAAATGCCATCCTTCTACTATCTTGGAAAACTAAAATCTTGAATGCCACAATATCGAGCAATAGGCCACATATAATAGTTATGAACTTGGTCAAGAAAACGGCCATGATCATCGATTTTGTAGTCGTCAACAATAACAATCTAAACTTGGGTTTCATTTTTGATAATTCAGAAGTATGTACCGCTGTCGCAAAAAGCTAAGCCGACAGTGGAGACTTCAAAATATCTGCATACCACCTATAATCATATCCACCAAAGGATTATTACCAAAACACACGGTACATGCGATCCATGTGTTGGAATTACCTTTTTCATGCGTGGAGCATATGCTAAAGGCAGGAATACTAGACAGCTGCAGAATAGTGAGAGAATTCCTGTGATGTTCTGGTGTTTGGGACTTGATTGAGTGAGATTGTCTAGAGTGCAACATTGCTTCGTGTACTCTCATTGCGAGATAGGTCGAGGCTATACCAGCAATGATCAGGTGAATGTTCCTGCACATAGTAGAGAGAGTGCAGACAATAATAATAATAATAATAATAATAATAATAACAACAAATACAACTTACAAACGTAATGTACTTACAAAGTGGTCCGTATCTTACCTGGAATTGGAATCCATAGCTCTTGCACGGAGCAAATTATCAATTGCTTACGTATATGCTACAACACTAAATAGAAAAACGAAGGATTCTTCGAGCGAATAGAGCAGACAAACGGGACGCTCTGATGCGTTAAGGAAGCCGATGGCGTTACTTCTACAAACTTTATTGAGAGTCATAGCTACGAAATGATATTAACATGTGGCTGATCAAAGTAAATGTGAATGAATTGAACATGGAAAGTAAAACGTGCCATTGAAACACCCAAGAAAGCAACATTTAACATACATTCTCACAAAATAATACCTGTGGCGTAGAATTCACAAAGTGTTTTGTGTGGTTGTGTTTCAATATTGATTCACCGACGTAAAAGGTTAAACTTAAAGAGACGTCTCGGAAATTAGCACAGCCATTTCATCCGAACTCAAAATTGAATAATGCAAAATTTGCTTCCTGAAGACGTCAAATCACATAATCTGTTCATGCTCACGTCTGTTGGAAGTTACCACTGCCATTTTTCTGTATCTGCATTATGTCTAAATCCAATAATTATAATGATTATGATGATAATGACGTTACTGATGGAGCTGCTGATAATGATAATGCTGCTGATAATGATAATGCTACTGTTAATGACAATGATAATGCTACTGTTAATGACAATGATAATGCTGTTAATGACAATGATAATACTGATAATGACAATGATAATGATAATGCTGATAATGATAATGATGGTTCAAATATCAATATAAAACCATATTAAGAATTTCCTTCTAAATTATCTTGCCTCTAAAAATATTGCATTTCTAAAGTATTAATAGAGAAATCAGATTAGTTTCTTCATTCTTAAAAAGATAATGGCTCAATGCATTAAAACATTATATAAAAATGACCCTCGACGCTCAAACCCCTTGCTGATGTTTGCATTATTACCAGATTTAAAGAAATTGAGGTTTTTATTTTTCTGAATTAGGCTAAGAATTTTTAATAAATCAGTTTGTTTTCGTAAATATAATTAAATTATTTTATCTTAGCCTGTTAGTTTGCTGATCTATGCCTGTTGGTTTGAAGAATGTCAGTTTGATTACTTTGTATTGTTTGAATAATGATTTCCATAGTAGTGACTAAATTTCAAATTTAGAGTATAGACGAATTCTCCGTTATTTTTTTATGTCAGCCTGATTTCGTGAAATGATGTGCTACCTTGACCTACAATTGAAGGGCTCAGTAGAAAAAGGGGCTATCACAATTTTTTTGTGAAATTGAGTTATTAGCATTAAAACTTCAAATATTATTCTTTTAGTGTAACATGTTGTTTAAATTTAGTATGTACTGTGTTTATAAGTTAAAAAATGTATTGAGATATATGAGAAAAGTTCAAGTAAAACCCTCAATGTATCAGAACTATATCTATGTTGGATAGCCCCTTGTTATACCGAGTCCGTCAATTAATACAACTTCCGAACTGATTTTTGTTCAATGTTCGATTCGAATATACTATACATTTTACGTTAATATGAGACATACTTTCCACGTGCCATTAATTTATATGGCTGGATCCTCATGACTATGACTTTTTTATTACAAAATATAAGAAAATAATTCATGAAACTGTCTCCTGAATCTGTTTCACTGAAAAAGTAAGACTTTGTGAACACACATTGTGTGGTGAAATATTAGGATTAGCTTCCCTATTTGATAAATTTAAGTCCGATTCGTACAAATATAGTACGAACATACTACTTAAATTAATTTTATTTCAATTTCATAAAATTTAGACCCTTTCGTTTTTCCTTATCGAATTATAAAATGTTCTTTTCTGGATTGTATATACTCTGACGAAAAGTGGTAGGAAAGCCAGTCGACAAAAAAAACTGGTAAACAAGTTGAGCGAGTTGAAGTTACTGTCTGCAGCCAAACAGGCTTCTCTGACTCCCTGTGGCAGTGACCTGTTTCGGGTGCTCACCGGCAATCATCGAGTCGTACTACCATGTGCATGCTATGTGTTTAGTGCAGTAGATTTTTTTTCTCGGACGCCCTCATTCCTCAGAGAATATGCTAAGTATGTAAAACACGAAACGTTCACGCTGATGTTTCATACTACTACAAAATAGAAGGAAATACACTTTATGTTTGCAGTTTTTAGTACAGTTTCTGAGAATGAACGCGTAATTCGTATAATCTGTATGATTGATTCGCGCGTCAACTGCTTTGGTCATTAGTCCCGTTAGTGTAGTGCATGCTTTTCGCGGGAGATGGCGGTGACCTTCCCCCGCTAGATGGCGAGATCCGGCACCGACCTACCGTCGGCTAGTGGGGTTTCCCCTTAACCAGGACTTTCCCACCAGCGGGGCACCGCCTCAGCCGAGACAAGCTCTAAGCTCCCGACCGATCTCCCGGAATATGTGGTAGTGTAGTGCATGTTAGTGTAAGTGTGTGTGTATGGGGAGAGGATAGGACAAGGAAGGGGAAGGACAGATCGCGCACGGTCCGTGGCCCGTTTGGTACTGCTCCGGCATTCGCCTGGTGTTGATCGGAGAAACCACGGAAAACTACCGATCAGAGCAGCCGGCCGCTAGAATTCTCCTCCAGACAGCGACTGAGCAGCTCCTAGCTGAAAAGCTAGTGTCTAAATTCCTGCCGCCGTCAGGACTCGAACCTAGGACCTTCCGGTCATATAATCTATGTATATTATATTTATATAGATAACATATATAATCATTCCGGCAATGGATTAACATTGCGATGAACCTTCAATTGCGATACAACACACAAGAGTAAAGACACTTTATATATGCAGTTTTAAGTACTATTATGCAGTTTCTGAGAATAAATGGATAATTCGTATAATCTGTATGTATATTATATTTATATAGATTACACAATATACATAATAATTCCGGCAATGGATTAATACTACGATGAACCCACAATTCCTGTAAACATACAAGGTACAAGGTGTCTAATTCAATTATTTTGTTATTTTGATTATTGATTTGATTATTTTAGTATTAACTGATGATATATAAAATTAGTAAATTCATCACATTTTACGTTTATGACTGAAATAATATAACGCTTTTCAGCATATAATTCTCTTAAAAGTCGCTTGATAATTTTATCACCTTTGGACTCTTTCAGTGCATAAATACTTCATGTTTCAATACATTCTTAATCAGTGGATGAAACAGCGTGGAATCTCAGTGCCATGTGTAATAGCATCTGTGACTGATTGACTTACTTAGCAAGTAAATTCTTGGACCTAAATTGTTATTAATAAAATGAGTACGAAAACACGTTCACGGTAGTACACACTGCAATCTCTATTTCGAAGTTACGTCTCAATCTGATATCATTGAAGTAGTCTAAATTTACAGCATTAAGTCTGATACCATGGCTTGCTTTAGCATATGTTTGAGGAATAAATAGTCATCGCACGGTTTACGAAATTGTATATATATTATTTTTTGACAATCAATACGGTGATTTCTTGGCGATTTTCCTTTTACAATGTGTTTACAAATACTATAGAAAGAAATGGAGTCACCCCAGTTCTGAGTATGTCAATGCGCGAGCAGATGTGGCAACCGGAGTCGAATGCAGAACACCGGCGCGCGAGAGTTCGTGGACCCCCACCCACCGCGGCCTCGGCCATAAAACGTTCTCACGCGAGCAGATTTTACGGAACGTTAGGCCGCTAAACCGTTTAGTGGCATGGGGGTGTCGTATATTCTGCCGAAACACGGAATGCCGAATTAAATTTTGCAGAAAAGTTTAATTTCGCCCATGTTAGGCAACGGCGTGAATTGTTGGTCTCGGTAGTTTTAGCTGACTGGTAGCAATCACATTAGCATGTAATGATAGCTTTAGTGACAAACATGCTGGATTATTTATTACGCCAATATCTTCTGTTGGGGTCATTTTTGACAAAATAATATCGCAAGTCACAAGTATTATTATAGGGAACTCTGGAAAGGGTAATTGTTTGTGAAAAATCAAGGCTACGGTGTTTATTTATAATTGCAGCATTTTGTGATGACGTGAACGTTCGTGATACAGTAAATACGTCCACTGTATCTTGCAATGAATATGTGTAAAATAACACAGAATTTTGTTGTGCATATTATAGGATATTTAATATTACTCTTGTGAATCATTACACTGTACGAAATATTTTATTCTACATTGGATTATGTTATTGAGCAGGAGAATGGAATTTTAAAAATAAAGATTTGAACGATAAAAATCCTCCAACCAATTCATATTTCCAGGCCATCGAAATCCTATATCATCTGTATTTTTTAAAAGGCTCAAGGTGTTGAATGTCGTTTGAAAAAAGGGACACATTACATTTGGCCCATCGTTAAGCGAGGTTGCATCTCGCCAGATCTAGGTAATGCATCAAAGAAGTTGATGAGGACCAGATCTTCCTCGCCCTGTTTTGCGTGTTTACGGTCATCGCCAGTTGAGCATATGAAATATGCCCCGCTCAATGCCCGCCCTTCCCATTGTATTCCACCGCGCCCGTTAACCAATGTCATTATTCCCTACCAACCTTATTGCTGTTGATTAACAAGACATGACATATATTTTCAGCATCAAATTAACACATCTCTGCGTTTTTAAATGAATCTTACAGAGATTGTTTCCTAACACGTCAACTGCTATGGTCATTTATCCCGTTAGGGGGCAATGTCCCGCAGGGGGTTATGTTTTATACCGAGAGGGGGCAATGTTCCTTTCCCGCTGGATGGTGAGATCCGACCCCGACCTGCACTTCGGTTGCCATTCACTCCTCACAAGCTTTGAGCGTTGGACTAGTATCCCAGGATGTGTGGAAGTGTATGCACGTAAGTGTAAGTGTGTTTGTAAGGAGAGAAGAAAGGTCAAGAATGAGGAAAGGAACATGGTGCGCGGTTCGTCGCCCGTTTGGTAGGGTACTGCTCCGGCATTCGACTAGAGATCGGAGAAACTACGGAAAACTGCCGAGCAGGGCAGCTGATCGCTAGAATTTTCCTCCCGACTGCCACTGAATTCGTCTTAGCTATCTAGATAGTGTCAAACATCCGTCACTGCAACCCAAAACCTTCAAGTCAGAATCGCTGTTGAGGCAATGCTGAATGTGTTGATGTTTTGCAATTTGGGTTTGGAGATAAGTCATCCGGTCTCTTACAGAAACAATATTGTTCGAGGTAGAATACAAATTACCTTTTTGCGGGAATATTTGCATGCATTGTAATTTAACACCTGAAGTTTTGAATTTGCTTAGTTTGCAATAGAATCGCATCGAGGTCGGTTCAATGAATGTAAAGTTTGTGACTTCATACTTTTCTTAACTGGAATCACATTTGACATATCAGACGCGACCTCACGTTCAACTAATCGCCGACCCCTTGCATTCAGCCCACTTCAAATCCACCATGTAGACAAGTAGTCGCCTTATTCTTGATATGTAACGCAATTAAATTTTGGACATGGTAAACATTAATTAAAATGAGAACAGGGATGTCACGCTGCAAGACAAGAAAAACCAGGGGCGACGAAGATTGCGAATGCGGAAAAATTCAGGGCTACAACCATCTGCTAATCTGCTGTCGACTGGAAACCTGTAACAGCCGATTTGGCTGCAACTAAAGCAAGAGCACTCTGATTGCTGAGTTTTAGACCTGCAGACATGTAAACGGAATAATGGTAGGTTCACTGCTTTGTTAAATTTAGTCATTGTCGTAGAGTCTTGTAAAATTTAGTTTTGTCTTTGATCTAAGCGTACCACATTTGGAAGCCCGTGGATTTGAGAGTATTCTAAAACGGTAGGCATATTTTCGTCTAGCAAGGTCTAGTGTGTCATTTGTATCGTATCTACTATTGCAGTTTGATAAAATTTATCAGTATCAATGAAAACCACTTTACAAGTGAAGCAGATTAGTGATAAAGTATTATTGCTTATAGTATAACAAAAAAAGATGATTTGAAATAATGTCCGAATTTATACTTCAATGCTACAATCTTGGCCGACTTGAATGCACCCACTTTTAGTATTTGATTTCAATCTCGCAATGAATCACGAGCTACGAGTATATATGGATTCTAGTTTTGGGAGATGCGAAAAGCTATACTCTTCAATACTACCGGCAGAAAAGTTTGGCGCCTCAACATCATCTTTCAGAAGGCCTCTCCATTATTTAGTTTCGCGTCGTCAGTCCAATACTTTTCTCATCGTGCATTCTTCGATTAAAATTTTTCCACATTGGGTGAGTTAGTACAGGGGGAACTGCTATCTAATGAGGAACTTCAATTCTAGAAATTGGAGCTCGTAATTGGATAACAGTGCCCTCTATCCTAATTCTCCAAGGGTAGAGATATTTTAATCGGAGAATAGTAACAGTCCACGCAAATCATCTTCGCTTCGTGAACTCGACCGGAAGCTTTAACCTTTTATTGCATAGTGTAACTCAGCTGTAACATAATGTTTTTTAGGTCATAAACGCATTATAAAGATTTTATTATGAACTATTTTATATTACACGTGATGTACAGCATGCATTTGTCACCCCATTGCATTGTTAGGCGGTAAACGCGGTAATATAACGAGATGAAGTGGAAGTAATCTAGTGGCGTCGTGAATCGGAACTTTCTGGCTACACACTCTGTTTTCGTATATCAGAAACTAAACGTTTTTAGGAAAGGAATCAAACTAAAATACGGATGATACTTATTTTATTGATTTGCTTGATATATATTTTATCACATCAACGATTTGGAACAAATACATATTTTCAAATATGTGTGTAATATAATATTGATGTGTAATATCGTAAAATATAGTACATTTTCTTGGAGGAGTAATACAATGGCATAATGAATTTTTGTGTTTTTCTCAAGCAATATATACTTCTGAATTTTGTTATTATTTTCCCCTTAATTAAAAAAAAATAAATGTAATGAAAAATAAATATTGCAAATCAAAATCAAAATCATGCAATAAAGTGTTAACTGTCTTCATTCGGCGGCGCCCCGTCGCAAATGCAAGGCTGCGCCTGAGTAGAGACGCAACTGGCCATTGACGAGGCAACGAGAGTCAAAAATGCGTAGGGGGCGGATGTTGGTTCATTTTTAGTAATTCTGGGCGCGTCAACTACCGAGATCATTAGTCCCGTAAGTGTAGTGCATTTTTCCTCGGGAGGTGGTGGTGGTGATCTTTCCCCGCTGGATGGCGAGATCCAGCGCCGACCCGTCGGCTTGCGGAATTTCTCTCAACCAGATATCTCCCACCAGCGGAGCGCCGCCCCAGCCGGGACAAGCTCTAAGCTCCCGACCCGGCATGTGTAGTGTATGTTAGTGTAAGTGTGTGTAAGGGGTTAGGATAGGACAAGGAAGGAGAAGGAAAGATCGTGCGGGTCCGTGACCCGTTCGTTAGGATACTGCTCCGGCATTCGCCTGGTTGAGAAACCACGGAAAACTACCGATCTGAGCAGCCGTCCTTTAGAATTCTCCTCCAGACAGCGACTGAATTTGGCCTACCTGACAAGCTAGTGTCGAAAATCGTGTCACTGTCGGGACTCTAGGACATCCAGTGACCTCCAGAGACACTGCAGTGACATCAGTAGATGTACTGAACAACCTCTCCCGGCCGTAGGCTGTGGATTTGGAAGGGACCTTACATATGAATGACCTTATGACCCCTAGCCACAGCTTAAAAAACTTGGAAAAGAATCCAAGGGCGTTGCTTACCTCAAGAGGCGTGGCGAACATGACCCCAACTACTCCAGCGTGGAGCATAGTTCATCACAAGGCAGGGCCGGACTTCAAAACCCTGGGCCCCTTGGTACTCAACAAATTGGTGACCCGCCTTTGTAGTAATCGAACGCAAAAAGAAAACAAATGCGCAAAATATTTAATATTAATACAATAATACAGAATAATTATTTATTATACAGGCTGTATTTATAGTCATTATGAAATAGTTTATTTGTAAATAGTAACTTAAATGGATTTTTAGGTATTTTTTTAAATCAGTAAATTTATTACGTGCTAATACAAATGGCTCATTTATGCAAATGAAGTTGTTTAACTGATCGTTCAACAAACACGTGTACTGAAGTTGCCACTTTCTACCCCCTCCTTGCCACTTTTTGTACATTTTCATGAGAAAAATCGTACGTTCAAAAATGCACACACACATTAACGCTGATGAGGCTATATTGACATGGGAATTTGAATTGAAGGGTGTATCGTTGTTACTAAAAAGTTTATCCCCCTTCCCCCATAGCTCATGTCTGGCTCCTGCATATTCTGCAAGAACGCAAGATCCTTCCCGTCAAAAAATTCACAGACGATCGTCACATATACAATGAACACAGTTATACACTAAAAATATTTGATTATTACATCTTACATTACGTACACATATGTTACTTCGAAGAGTCCGTTTAATGATAGTCGCCTTGGGAGACATTCTTCACTTGCCTTACCAATAAACCATCAAACTATTCATAACAAAAACTTGTTCGTTTACGATTTATGGAAAGTAAAATTGACAGAGATTTAAATTTACCAACAAGCTGGTTAACCGAAAAATTTATCTTTAAGGCACGGCTCACCTTCACTGCAGCACTCGTGAAGTGTTTTCAACAACTGAGAACCCGCGGTGTCAAAACAGTTTATTTGCACTCAACGCTGCGTGTCTGCCTGTACTGGTAATGTAAGCCACTAAGCCAGCCGGTCGGTTGCCCTTCATTGACCCTTCGAAGCCCCAAATCCGTCTTAACCCTGTGCCCTCTCCTCGAAATGAAGGAACCACAAAGGTCACTCTTTGGGCGTGAACAAGCATTAGATGTCGAGTCGATGACCCCAGAAAATTGACGATCTGCTACGGTGCCAACTCTCATGTTTCACGGGCGTCACCGTGTGAGAAGAGGCGGTTCTGAAAATAAATTTCATATAATGAAAACGCGACCACTTTCTTAATGCTCGATTGCGGGACGTAGGTGTCATAGGTTCGCAACGATGTTTCCACTGCGCCAAGCAAGACCAAAAACTATTGTCTATTTTGTTATCATGAAAGTTATCATGAAAATAGGACCTACTTGGGACCTGCAATAGCAAAAATGCGGCTGATCAAAACCACTTAAAATTGTATTTAAAAAAGTGGGAAGCACACCGGTCAAGAACAACACACAAAATATTCTTAAATGACACTACACTATATTATAGCTATTAACATACCTAGAAATGTTATGAGCATTATTACTGTTACATTTCGTTGTATGTTCAGCATTTTATCGGTCACCGTAAAATCTCACGAATTATGCGAAAGTTAACGACATTACTGCGATAGTAAACACATGAATTTTGTTGCTGCTGCACGTTAGTACGAGATTGTGGAGTGTTGCTTGCGGTATATCTATGTAAACAATATTCGTATACCGTGGTCCGGAAAATATAGATGCAAATAATTCTCCTGAATGTAAAGAAACGACGTTCGGTTAGGAAATTCGCGCGTTGATTTCCAGTGGCGACACCTTCGCATCGTCAGTAAATACGATTACG
The DNA here is from genome assembly GCA_011170035.1 of Teleogryllus occipitalis. NCBI lineage: Eukaryota > Metazoa > Arthropoda > Insecta > Orthoptera > Gryllidae > Teleogryllus > Teleogryllus occipitalis. Next base: position 37,773 of record BLKR01006669.1, on the reverse strand, counting down.
GGAGTAGTTTCATTTGGTGGAGTGTGAGGAAAATGAGGTTAATTTACCTAATATACATTTTTCTAATTTTACTATTAATAATATTACATTAACAATAATTATTCCCCAAACCAGTGTGAATTACTTTCGAAATGTTTGAATCTGATTTGTTTTGTACATTGCCATTTTTTCCCTTAACAAACATTTGACTTGCGATGAATCGATGGCTGTTTACGATGTTGGTTACGAATCTATTTTTTATCGATGATTGTTTGTATTTGTTGCTAAAGATGTTAAATCCCGTTGCTAAGGATGGTAAATTTCTTAACATACAGGTAGGTACAAGTGAACTAAACAAACATGCTGGGTTGCATATTAACAGGGGTTAATGACGCATGTGACCGATAAATATTTTGACAGGAAATAGCCTTCACAAATTCTGCAACAACATAGTATAGAGTATATAGAGTGCAACAGTTATTTGCATTGCAAGAATATCAAAAAGTTGCTGGTTCATATTAATAGCGATGCAGCAATATTTTTGCAACACATTAATATTTAGTTGGGGTGTCCTCTTCCTTGGAGACTTGCCGTCGCTTTACAGCTGTGTCGTAAGCAAGGATGCATTAAATGTATTTGAGATAGTACGCACAATATAAAATTAGGCGAAATAACCCAAATATAAATTTGCATTTTCAGTCAAAATGGAAATTTTTGTGCTTTTTTTGGATTTTTTTCTGGAACATGCAACGAAAAGAGTTGGCCAAAATTTTCTCAGTCCAGAAAAGCCCACCCGTTTGAAAAACGCAAAAAAACTTGAAAAACTGCAAAAAAATTAAAATAAAATATGTTAATGTTTTTTAAAATTATAGTTCAAAGAAAATGACAAAACTGATATCAATTTTATGTATCAAAATATTCATTGAAAACTCCGATTTAATTACTACAAAAAAGTGCGAAAAACAATCAGAGTACAAAATAAAGAGAACTAACAATAAAATACAAGCTGCGTTTTCTAGTATTGACATCTTTAATTTCATCATAAGGAACAAAAACAAAACAATGACAAAAGCAAATCTTGTTTTGCAACTCTGCCTCAGAGTACGCATTTGTTACACCCAATCATAATCTTAATGAAAAAATATATTATCGGAAATGATTATACGTGTTGGAAATCTGAAAAGGATTCTTTGACACCTCGCATTCTTGGTAGTAACTGAATGAATTTTAGTTTGAGTGCTTGAATGATGAAAGATAATATTTTGTGATGACTGAATAAGAAAATATTCTCGGATAAAAACCAATTAAACCCCAAAAGAAGAAAATAAAGCGAAAAATACCCACAGGATCATTTTTTAAATAATTGTTTTTACCAAACCTAAGTGAAACCTTAGGCGCCTCGCAGGTGGCCGGAGGCTGCATAGCTTTCTTTGCATTTCTGGGCTCTTCGTTTCTTTTAATTTCTCAGAAATTAGAAATATATATGCCATATTATTAAGCAAACTTTGTTCTAGTAGTTGAGGCACAAAAAGAAGAAAAGTATAACATAAAGTTTTCTAGAACATCTTTCTGTTTTTTAAAACAAAACGTTAGGATTTCACTCCAATGAAGAATTGATAGGCCTTGCTGGGGACTGCATCTACCTCCACTTCTGCGACCGACTCCAATACTACTTCCGACTCTCTTGGACTAATTTAGGGCGGGATGAGCGCGAAGTCTTGCGAGGTCACGGTCGCCCAGGCGCCTCTGCTTGCTCTGCTCCTCCCCACCCACGCCCGCTTCCCCCCTCCTCTCCCCTCCCCTCCCCACCAACCCTCACCCTTTCCACGGCCCCTTCCACTTCACTCCTCTCGCGGTCCGTGTCCGCTCCGCCGCGACGGTTTTTCTTTCGTCCTTTTTTATTTCTTCTTCGCGCGAGCCGTTATTTAAGTTTAAACTCCCTCCGTGGGCTTCCCGAAGTTTGTGAGCATTGTTTTAGACGACTGTGGCTAATGAAATTGAGGTGGGTGGTTCAAGAAATATATAGCTCGTTGTAGAGATAATGTGCGCGGGATATGGCGCAGGTCGTCATACCGGTATTGGGGAGAATATCAGGAAGCCAGTAAACTACGCAGTTTTGTTCGTTTTAGTTTTAATGAGATTGGATAGCAATTTATGACGTCGATGATTTTTTACTGCGCTGAAAAAATACATAACTATTTTTTAGTACGGACGGGAGAACAGTGTTCATTCTTTTCACTGTCAGAAGTACGAAACGGCTGGTATTATGTAACGGTCCTGAGAGATACAGAATTGTATAGAATAAAATGAAACATCAAAAGTTATTTTGCTGATTTTTATATGTACTTAGAGTAGCTATGTGATATACACAATTATTGAAGGTTCTTTTTTGACCATCTATGAGTAGTCTTTAACCTGTGTCAGTGTCCACTTCTTCTTAGGCCTATGTCTCTTCTTCCTCGTGAGATGTATTCAAGAGGTAATAACATCAATCTCTCATTTGGCACCCTATTCAAATGTTCGCACCATTTCTTCTCATTAGGAGATATTTTTTCAAACAGAGGTGTCACACTCCGCTCTTTTCTTATACCCATGTTATCCTTTTTATCTTCTGAACTTGTTCAATAATATTAAAAATTGTTGGTGGTACCATAAGAATAAAACAGTCGTGTTTAGAAATTATCTTAAAGTCCTAATTCTACCCCTTCCCGACAATTCTTCCTTACGCAGGTTCCCGCGACTTCTAGGCACCCTCATCCGTAATCGCGAGCCTCTTCTACATCGTCGATATGTGCACATTTCCATATTTTTCGTCGTCATATCATAATCATTACCGGTGGTTTTCACGTCAATTTTAACCTTTCCGGGTTACACCCAATTGCAGGTTAAATAAATTTATCTTTTATCTTTATCTTATCTTTCGGTTATCTGCTGACGCTCCCTGCCCTTAGTTAATAGTACTGCCTTTTACACCCTAGAGTTCCTTGGCTCTACCCTCCACTCCGTAATTCCGCTGTGGCTCGTTAGTCCTTTGCGGCCGAGAACTAACTCCTGCCGCCCTCGAGTTATAAGCCCATAGCGCGCTTGAACCCTTTTATAAGTAGGGAGGCTCCGTGGCGACCAGGGAGCGGTCATGTTGCGGTCCTTGAGCATAGTACGGAATTTTCTTCCCCGGTACGCAGGCTGTCACATTCATCTAACATTCTGGGGGAGAGGTGTAGGTAGGGATATGGGAGTATTGAATGTAATACATGATGGTTGGGATGAGCCCCATCACACTCACAACACTAAAGCAAAGATTGATCCCCAAGACAGGATTTAATCCCGCAGATCCCGCATCTACCACCGCAACAACTACGCTACGGGACCTGGTCACTTGTATGTTTTTGTCTGGATGGGTCCCATATCCACCTCGACTGTCGTATTATTTTGGCCAGTTTCCCATTTCAAATGCCGAGGTACCCCGTAGGCCTATCTCAGATATCAACGCCTATTCGCGAGTGAAGGGATGGGGAATGGGAAAGAGGATGGCTGAAAGTTGATGAATGTTGGTTAAGACACCCTCCATTCCACAACACGCAAGCAAACATTCTTGTCCGACGCGAGATTAGAACCCGTGACTCTTCGAACCGAGATCTTTACAATTCCATCGCATCAACGATCTCGACTACCCAGGTCAGCTTCATGTGTCTCTATTATTCCTCCTTTACAATCTATGCCTACCATAATCCTTCCAGTAAAGGTAAATGCAAACCACCACTGTTTTATCTGCCGAGGAAAGGAGAAAAAATAAAGTAGTAAACAGCCTTCCCTCACCTCTTCTCGAGGATCCAGTATGATGTGTGCATCGACGTCATTAGAAACAGAAAGTAGGCCAGCACTGAAAGGGAGTTATTGAATAAAGTATCTCATTATACTCTGTTCAGACGCAAACTAAATTTGACCTCTTAGTACTATTCCTCCGTCGATCAGTCGAGCAACAGCTGTGATCTGGCCCCGCGCCATTTGCTCCAACAGTATTTCCCCAGCACAAGGTTTTCAAAAGGTCTCCTCCTACTTCTACACATTGCTTGTTCTGGCAAACATTTCATTTCCAATGTACTGAAATTTTGTCTGTGTAAAATTTCTCACAATGTATACTTCTGAATCTGTTGTGTGTGAACTGTAGCTGTATGCCCTGTTCTTCACCATACCCACAGGAAAACGTCATAGGATGACACATCGGGAAGTATCGTAGTCCAGTGAACTAGAAAATATATTACAAATTGTTATGGTTTCTTTCTTGCCCATCGAAATTTGACAAAATATTCGTTCAAAAAACCTCTTTCTAATTTAAATACTGTCAATTAATTACCGTATTACCAGTTTAAACATATCCCGTTTAGTTCCTTCTTAAGAACGATGGGGGAATAGTAAGGGTTGATACTCAATATTACACGAAAAGGGGACTGTTTGGCCCTAGGAATACAAGATGTCCGCGGGAACCGCCCGCGCCGCCGCGAAGAGTCGCGGCACCAAGCCGGGCGATTCACGGAACGGGTCACGGGCACGCAGGCGATTCATCATTATTCAGTAAACGCACTTCTCACATCTTATGACAAGTTCACTGGTCACATACAATCCGGTACATTATTGTTCTTCATTATATTTTACCCTGAATAAAATGAAATTAAAATGTCTCCCAGTGACTATTACAGAACGAGCTCGTTTTGTTTAGCATTTAATCTCTTAACACAATTTGGAACTTCCTAAAGCCCTTTTTTCTTCCTTTCATTGTTAACGCTGAAATACGCATCCACAAGTACTAAGCTGCGAGAGGATTGTGCATCCAGCCGTAATCCCATCTTTCTAGAAATAAACGAAATAAACTTTGCAGAGGACCATAAACATTGCTTGCGGGAATGTGTCTTGCAACTTCGCGTGGTGGGTAAATCCTCAAGTAAATATCCCGTGGAAATGTTGGTTTTAGTGAGGATGTACTTGTTACTGTGTACTTCCTTCTTAACCGTTATTCACTAATACTCGCGTTATTATTTTTTGGTATCCCGGCATCTACCTTAAGATTATATTACGTTGTACTCCTATTACGTTTAAAGAAATAGATAAGTGGTTTTCATTGAATAGCTTATGCTAGCGTATAGTGAAAATAATATTTGGGATAAGTGGGTGAGTTCTGTATTACTGTAGTGTAGTTTATTGTTTAAAGATATGCTGCCAAACAAGGTAGATGTCTCATAGATGTCTCCATGAGCAATAAAAAAATAAACGAATGGTGCTAAAACAGCACGTACTTTCTCGTCCGTATTGTCACGCAAAATTACGCGAAAAGTACTCAAAATTTCTAAAAATTATCTCCCTAAAAATTCCCTAAAAATATTTAGGGGACAGATCTGATTCAGGGGAAAATCTTTATCTTTAATATTTTAGTTGAAGGAAGACTCCGAAAAAATTTTGAACTAGCAATTTTCGAAAAATTCAACGGACATGAGACTTGCATCATTCTCTTAAATGTCTTTCACAATATCCAACAACAAAATTTAATAAACAACGATGGAGCCATTTGTTTAAAAAATTTGAAAATGTCTCCGGGGATTCATCGCAAGTACTCCCAAAATTAAAATATCGGTTTAAAATTCAAGAAGCCCCGACATCAGTCTGTTCAAGTGTGGAATATAATTTTGGAGAAAATCAGCTGAACGGTTTATCCAAAATCAATCGATCGATCGATCGATCGATTGATCGAAACTCGATATCTTGGGAGCCAAAAGGAAAATGTATCGACTACGACTCGCTCCAGGAATGTACTACGTTGGTGATTACGGAAACGCTACAGGAGCTGAGTTGTAAAGGCACCATCAGGTTCAACTAAATACACTGAGGAAACATTGTATACATACGCTATAGGATTCCGAAAATGCAGTGTGCCTTAACGTCTACAAAAAATATCGGAGGGACTAAATTAGGCGTGGGACATGGGGCGTGGTAACAATTGCAAATACGCCAAACTTTCATCTGGTGTACCCTTCAGATCTCCCTCAAATCACTTCGCGATCCCCTAGTAGCTCACTGATCCCTGTTTTAGAACATATTAGCGATAATAAAGGACATATTGAAATGGCAAAAATATTAAATTTAGTATGAAAGAAATTAAATTTCACCTTTATTATGCTGCATTATTAATATGTTAGTGTGATTTCGTCCCAACACATTTGACGAGTTTTCCTCTAGTGCATATATATATATATATATATATATATATATATATATATATATATATATATATATATAATTTTCGCCACTGAAGTAATACCTTCTTTCTCCCTAGTTGGTGAAAGCAGCGTAGCGAAATTTGCGTGGTCAGACGAAAGAGCAGGCCTCGTGGCCTGAGTCTCACCTCGTAAAATAAGGCATAAATTCATTCATCTACCGTTTATCTAACGCCCACGCGCAGCATCCCTCATGAGCTCCCGAACCTCTCGCCCCGTCGTCGCTCCGAAGCACCGCACTGAGTTTCCTTCATTTGTCAAAATTGTCTCGCCGTGTGGTCCAGCGTCGCGTCACGTGCTTCGTTATTTAACGGGGATTGCCACTGCTTTGCGTCGCGGGGCCTCGTATGTTGTTCCCGTGCCCACTGGAAGCCTTTGTCGCCCAAGTAGGTCGTCGCGAGGCCAGGAGTCGGATTGATTTGCCGAATGGATGCGTTCAGCCGGCGTCGTGCGCCGGGGCCTGGATTGTTCGCCCACGCACGGGCGAGGCGAAGCGGGCGGTACAGCGCGCCGGGTGCACGCGGTGGCAGTACACAGACTCATTGTCGACTAGAGGGTTTTATGACTCTCATTGTCGCAGTCTCCCCAGTGACTGGCATGTTGAGCAGGGTCACAGCCCGCGCGCCCACTGTGAATTGGCTTGACCAGGCTTGTGGGAGCTGTCGTAAGGGACGGCTGCTCGACACGCCGTTGAATGTATTATTAGTACTATGATTCTATATATTTATTATAAATTTTGTGTTTGGAAAATTATGAGTTTATATAATTATTTTTATATCAGACGCTTATTTGTAAACGAACTACAGTACGAAAAGACAAGTCTTTTCCCCTTTGCAAACGAATTTACTTTTCCCTAACATCGGGACCATAAATTCCCTTTTCGGGGCCACTTTTCATTGCATGAAAGGATTTAAAATGATCTTTAAGTGCATCAGTATCTCAAAATTTTCAATTTTTTGTCTCTTGTAGTTCCCTCGTCCCCATCTACCGACTCTTCATTTAACTATAAAATCTTCCAATGTCCATTCTTATTATGTAGCATATATAACAAAATTGGTTGGTTCAATTAAGTGTATAAATATAGTAAAAAACATTATCTTTCAGTGTGCGTCTATCACTCAAGGTAGATCCTGTGATTTTTCAGTCATTGGCTCTCTCGCTCGTCTAGTTGCCGTCACCATAAACGTTACACATCATACGTAACAATAATATCCCGCGAGAAATCCAAGCAAGTCAGTCTCTTTCTTTTAGAGTATAATCTTGGATGTAAGATTATATTTCGTTTGAATATGTCGAAGTTCATGAAGTTCATTATTTCTTTGGGGATATAATTGAATCGTTTTTCTTTCTCGTATAGGAAGTTTATACATAGAATCAGAATGTTGTTTTGGTGCTAAAAATGAAAGCCATGATTTTCACAAAAAATACCGTTTCGAATGTTCCTGATTTCGAAGTACTATTTTATTGTCAAAACCTTTGTCCGTCTTGCTTGTCTGTAAACATTTGTCGTGCTTAAACCTAACACAAGTTTTTCCCTAAAATGGATATATCCCGATGAAGACACCTGAAAATTTGAAAGGAATATTTTAATTTTGGGGAATAATTTACATGTAAGTTTCGAAAAAATGTTTCAAAAATGGCTCCAAATTTATGTAAATTTTGGCTTGAATAAATAGTTAGCTTATAAATACAATACATGTCAGAGTTTATTACGAACTCCGAAATTAAATAAAAAAGGCTTGTGTTCACCTTTATTTTTGACCCCGCCATTCACCATCAATATTGAGAGGATCTCTTTTTTTGTACGCCATCTATTTCTTTAAATAACTTTTTACATATTTTAAAAAATATTCCTTTAATTCTAGTTTTCGCATGATTTTAAATTACTTCGTGTTAATTGTGTATTTTTGTTGTTAGATGTAATATGAATAATCACTGTTGTAAATAAAATATACAACATAAATGTTTTTTAGGGCAAACTAGGATTGGAAATGATAACGTTTCGCCAATTACATTAATTGGGATATAAGAGGCGTGTTTCTAACTCCTAAATATTTGTTTTTTAAAACAAAATTTATTTTCACATGAAAGGATATTTATTAATCTCTTTTTAGACATAGCTGTCATCATTGTTCATCCATTTGTCACGGTAGGAAACCAACTTTTCTATACCCTCTTCATATACGAACGCAAAGAATGTTACGCCAGTTTAATTCTCCGCTATGTTGTAGATACTTATGGTGGAAATGTAGTCAGTAATGGAAAGGTGAGAAAGTGGGTTAGACAACTCAATGATAGAAGAAAGCTTTGGGATGAGTTTTCAAAAACTTGCATCACCGTTTTGGAAAAACAGTTCAGAAGTGACTATCTTCATTGTCGGCATTTTTCTATGAAGTGGGCGTATTGGGCAAAAGTTTCTTTCCCGCTATGGCAAATGTCTGAACAATGGTGTAAAAATCGCAATATTATAATATTACGTGAGACTTGTAAATATTACGAGAAGATGTTGCAACAGTAAGAGTTTGATTTGTTATTAGGTATGTCACTCGTTCCCGAAGAGAAACTGCCTTGTTTAATTCAATCATCTCTGTTTTATAACTTTTCCTAAAATTTGTTTGCCCATTTTTTGTTTCACATTCACTTTTGTTGAAAAGATATTCAAGAGGTACAGAAGAGTTAATTTTACTGTTAAAATTCTTTAATACGACTTGAATTTATAAGATCATAAGATGGAAAAATCTTCTTGTGGTATTATACAAACTCATTGTAGTTGATCCTTTCTTTTACTCGTATATATTGTCTAGACTTTCTATAGGAGAATCTGTTCTATAGAAGAATTCATCTTAATGAATATTTCCTCTTTAATGCCTAAACCACATAATTTAGGCGGTTTCTGCACTTCATTTAAAGAATCACTAAATTCGCCATATTTAAAGATGTTTAAGAAATAATTATTTATTCTAATGATAATTTTATCAATAATTGTATTCTAATTTTGATTAATTACAAATCGGTGCCACCCTTCTTTCGTCGGTCATAAAGCTTCTGATGTTATATGCTTTTATAATTGAAATTACTTCCGTGCTAAGAACAGAGACATTTATGTTGAATGGTAAAGCTTGGGTGTTACGTCAATGTGCTCGTAATGTGAAGCCACAGAATACGAGTTGGCGTACATGTTGGCACATGGATCAGGATGGGGTCGGGCCACAGGTACCCCAGTAGTTGGTGGATGTTGCCGATCTGCCTGATGTATTAAGTGTGAAACCATTCACATCAGTATTCGATCGCCTGTTCCGCCAAGTGACATATCAAGAGCCTGATACTATTAGTCACATCTATTGTTTATATGTCACAAATATTACCGTTTGGCATTCCTTCCCTTCATTATTATGAATGTGTTAAAGAATACATGTTGATGTATTAGTTAATAATTTTGTATCTTTATAATTTTATAGGTGTCAAAACTGGTCAATTATTGATTGTCTACATAGTTTTCCAACGATACATTTTATTTTCGAGTAACCTTCATGTATATAGTAGACCGTAACACATTTTGTCCAGGATTAAATAAAAATATGAATAAAATGAAAACCTTTAGTGATATTTCCACTCATTTCATTATTATAGCTGGGTGGCCAGTATGAGAGGATGTGTAGATGTAAAAATGTTTCGTGAGCGCATATTAATGTCAGCTAATTGGACGCTATCATACTTCGTGGACATTAGATTTGAATTCGTTTGGCATAAATGGAGATACACATTACTAAATGACCGACATTAAATGACGCACTTAGAAAAAGAGATCATTGCATGTATCTCAATCCGCTAATTTCCTTATGATTACAAGTGACCGAAGTTAGAATTTGCATTGTTATTAGCTAAAACTCTATGCCATTGGAGGGAGTTGCGAATTTTTTCTTGCACTTGGACGCCGTTATGCATCAAAAGATCATGTTGAATTCTCTATTTTGCGAGAAAAGCAGTTTGAAATTTAAGAATAGTGGGTATTCTTAAGAGATGTTGCCCACAGTAATTTTTTGAAATGTAAACGCTGGGAATAGAGAAAAAAAAGACTGATATTTCGCTGGAGTCTAGTTCATTATCAAACAACTCCGAGACGATAGGATTGTTAATTTTCAAATATTAGCGATTTGCCTGTACTATATAACGCCATCTACGTGCGCTCCTATGGATCAATGAGAAGCAGGAGATGTGGTCGGCGCAGTTGGTTGCAGCTACGGCGGGTTCAGTTAACCCACTGGCGCCGTGGAGGTGTCGCTACCCTGGTCGTACTGCCTCACGCTGAGACGCGCAGCGGCCGCCACCGTCGCCACCGCCGCCACCGTCGCCACCGTATCGGCATACCGTCGTCACCGTCACCGCCGTCACCGCCGTCACCGCCGTCACCGCCGTCACCGCCGTCACCGCCGTCGCCGCCGTCGCCGCCGTCGCCGCCGTCGCCGCCGTCGCCGCCGTCGCCGCCGTCGCCGCCGTCGCCGCCGTCGCCGCCGTCGCCACCGTCGCCACCGCTACCGCTACCGCCACCGTCGCCATTGCCGCCATCGTCACCACCGTCGCACCGTCACCACCACCACCACCACCACCACCACCACCACTACCACTACCACCATCACCCACCACCACCACTCCACCACCTCCACCACTCCACCACTCCACCACCTCCACCACTCCACCACTCCACCACCATCGCCGTCGCCGTCACCGCCGCTACCACCGCCGCCAATGCCGCTGCCATCTTCGCCAACTTCGCCAACTTCGCCACTGCCGCCACTACCATTGCCACTGCCACTGCCACTGCCACTGCCGCTGCCGCTACCGCCATCGCCACCACAGCCACCGCCACCGCCTCTGCCGCCATGGCCTCCTCCTCCGTCTCTGGCGGCGCGTAAACATGCGTGGAAAATATTAAATTACGAGCAAGGTCTGCAATCGGCCCGGCTAATGTATGCAAACGACTACCAGCGGTTCGCGTTGGCGCGGAGCGGAGCGACAGCAGCGGCTGGAAGCGGGGAAGAAGAGTGCGGAGTGGTGGAAGCGGAGTAGAGTGACGAGAAAGAAACAGGGAAAGGTGAGCGTGAGCGGAGAGAAAATGACGGCGAGACGCCAGGTTGAAGACGCAGCGATGAAACTGTATCCGTGATGCATCTCGGCGGGAGGTAATATGATAAAGGCGCTGGAAAGACAGAGAGGAGGTGAAAGGAGGCTGACGGGGTAATGATGGGGAGGCAGCAGATCGGCCGGGAGCAGAACGGCGTCTGAACCGTCATCAGCAGACGCGAAAGTGGAAACCACGAAGAAAACGGCTGATGCAAGAGAGAAAATTGCAATGGTATTACGCGGTGCTATCCGCAGAGATGAAGAAAACGGACGGCACGGCTGTCCAGAGTATGGAAGAAATGGAACTGACGAGGGGGTTTACGTGGGGACGTATGATGAAGCGGGTCCAAACGACGAAAACCTACAAATGTCGCGAGTGATGGAAGACGCACAGATCGATGAGTGTTGGAAACACCGATTTGTTTCGGAGAACTCAAAAGATGGATAACGCGGGAGATAAGTAATCCAGTTATTGGGAAAAAAAATATAGCATTTTTTTGCTTCGGTGGTCTTCAATCAAATTACATTCCTATTACTTGTATTAATTAGTTTCTAATTACATTGAGAAAGATACACACACAGGAAAAGTAACATAATAGTTGCAAGCGTAGGTTGTTATATCCGAATACGAATATACTATAGTCATAAAATCGGTGTATATTTTCTAATTAAGTTTTCAGTGTAGAATTATAAAATACACCAATTTTATTTCTTTCAGTTAATCGTTGATGGGATATAGCCACTCTATTGTACATGTTTAACAGTAGATTCCAAGGAATACGAATTACTGAATGGTAAAATCGATATGTTATTGGTGGCGATGAGCTGGTAATAGAAGTGGTGTTGAGTTGGCGATGGTTATGGAAAGGTGACAGTGATGGTGAGAGTGGTGACAGTGATGGTGGACGTGATAATTGGCCAATTCGTGAGGGTCTTTCTGTCACAAATTTCTAAACGTGTTTCGCATTCACAGAACCGTCGACAGACGTAAAATTCTAACTGCTCCACGGTGCCACGGCTACACATGCCAGTGCGTTGAAACTGTTAGCCAAGCGAGACATTTGCGCACGTCGCGGTTGCGCGAAACGCCCCTTCATCACAAGTAGCGTAATCGGCGGTGACAGCCCTGACACAGACGGCGGCTTCGAATGAGCGGGTAACTGAAGCGGTGGCGACGGCTGCGAAAGACACTGCGGTGGATGTGGCTGCGGCGACGGCGGCGGTGCAGATGCAGTGTGCCAATGATGGCAGTCATGGGAATGGTGGCGGTAACGGTACTGATGGGGATAGCGGCGGTGATTTTGGTGATCGTGATTGTGGTGCTTGTGGTCATGACGGCGACGGCGGTGGTGGTGATAAGGATGATGGTTTGATTGAGTGATCTCGTCATTAGTCCCGTTAGTGTAGTGCATGATTTTTTCTCGGGAGATGGTGGTGATCTTCCTTCGCTGGATGGCAAGATCCGGCGCCGACCTTCCGTCGGCTAGCGGGGTTTCCCCCTAACCAGGACTCTCCCACCATCGGGCACCGCCCCAGCCGGGGCAAGTTCTAAGCTCCCAACCGGTCTCCCGAAATATGTGGTAGTGTAGTGTATGTTAGTGTAAGTGTGTGTGTGTAAGGGGAGAGGATAGGACAAGGAAGAGGAAGGACAGATCGCACACTGTCCGTGGCCCGTTTATTAGGGTACTGCTCCAGCATTCGCCTGGTGTTGATCGGAGAAACCACGGAAAACTACCGATCAGACCAGCCGGCCGCTAGAATTCTCCTTTAGACAGCGACTGAATTCGACCTAGCGGACAAGCTAGTGTCGAAAATCCTGCCGCTGTCAGGACTCGAACCTAGGACCACCTGGTCAGAGGCGCTGCAGTGATCATCAGTTGATGCATTGAGCTCCCGCTCCCGGCAAGGATGATGGTAATGATGATAATTGTGGCGGTCGCCCAGAGGTGGTTGAGGCAGCGAAGGCGACTGTGGCGCCGGTGGAGGACGTGGAGGTCGGACGGCGGGGGCCGGCCGCTCGATCCGCGCAGCATCCAGGCGAGGAGACAGCTGTCTCGTCTGCCTGTCGGCTCCTTCGCCCGCCCTGCAGCGCTCCCTGCCGGCCGGCCGGCCGCATTTGCACTCGTCTGGGCGGCGGTGGCGACGTGGTCGGCGCGCCCTCGGGTTCTTCGCCTTGATTCAATTTGGGGCGGCGGCCGCGTGTTGAAGCGTAGAACCGGAGGGACTAGAACCCATTATTTCCGCGCCCGGTCGTTTGCAGGCGCCCGCCCACCGCTTCGGCCGCTGCGCCGGATTCCCCCCCCCCTCGGGCAGCTTCATCACCGGACGCGGACGCGTTTCCAGGATGATAGAGGTCGGCCAGCAACAGAAGCCTCCGCGAGAGGCAGGGACGCTAATAGAACGACGTGGGGGTGCGATGAATGCACTGATTGGGGTGTCACTTATGTCTTCAGATTCAGTGACATATCAAGAGAATTTCTAGGAATCGGTTGGATGCGTCCCTACAGCCAATTTGGACGTGTCACTGCTTTATCGTGTAATAATTTGTGTTATAAGAGCGTTTGATGCTGAAGTGGAAAGCTGTTTCTACAGACAAAAGGTTTTCGGCGAGCCAGATGGCTAAATAAACGATAAAACCTTTTGGTAAAATATTTTGATTGATGTCTCAACTGGACATCTGAATAATTCCAAAATTTTGGAACGAATTTTTAATGGGGAATAGCTTGTATTTTAAGAACAGTAGTTAAATTCCTATGTTGCGGCTCTTAGGCTAAACCTAGACATTTACTTCGACTAAGCGATAATACGTCTAAATTTTCGATGAACCTGCCATTATATTATCAACTCAATAAGACCTCAATAACTACCTCACCAGCAGCGGATTTTTGACTACCCTCCCCAAGACATCAAATATTCTCCTCGTATCTTCCTTCGCATGTCACTGTGCGTAAGTGTATAGGTTACCTTACTGGTCTCTTATTTGTCATAGCGCAGGTTCGTTCACGACTGAAGTATGTGGATTTTCGAGGAGCGGAATATCTAAATATCCATGCCACACATGTGGCGTTTAAAAGAATTCTGGAAGATACGCTGCAAAATCAAATGTCTCCGGCGATTTCCCCGACCTAACGAAATCTCACCGTCTACCCACCCGACAGTTCGGACTAACTTAATCCGACTGGTGGAGAAAGTGAGAATCACACCCAGGCTCATCAAGGAAGGCCACGGGGCACACCTGCTCGAAAGATTCAATGGCAGACTGCTTGAATGTAACGGGTGTGGAAATAACGTTCTTCACAGCCTCCCCGAAAAATGTCCCGTGTGCTAAATAAAATAAATCTCACTTCCCACAAATTTACTTCGATTTCATCAATTTTTCATTTTCAATAGTTCTGTCAGATCTTCATAAAACGCACTTCTTGTAGCAGAAGGAACAAAGTCTGTTAGACATTCCGGCGAAGATTATATATGTACTAGCTCAACATCTATAAACTCTTGATCAACTTGGCAACCTCTAACGGTGCCAGGGAAGAGACTAGATATAAGTTGATAGCTGGGAAATTCGTCTCCAAACACTTAAAACACTTTTTAACACTTAAAATCACACAGGAATCACTTAAAATCACTCAAATAAAACACACTTAAAATCACCAGGAACTACGAACATGATGTTAAGCGTTTTCACGCAAATCGATGATTGTTAACCGTCTAACCGTAATAATTCGTCTCTATGTGCATGAAATTCACGGAGAGATGAAGTTAAACTGAAGCAGACCGGGATTGTGTGGTAGAAATTTTCGCTTTCACGCGTAACCGATAGAGAGAAAAAAACAATTTGGGTAGAATTAAGCAGTGACAAAAATAAGTGGAACATTAAGCTATTCTAGCTACCTTTCACAATATTATTACAAACTTTGGTGGGACGCGATATTAAAAAAAGCTGGGGCATTGGCTTATGAAGATAAGTAAAAATGCGTTTTCCTTGTATTCTATTTTAGGTTAAATATAATGATCAAGGACAATTTGTAAGTCTTCATGAATCTATCAATAAATTAAGCAAATCATACTTCAAAACCATGGAGGAAACGCCCATGTTATTGGCAGAACTAGAACCAGTAATTTCCCAAATCCATGGTGTCCAATATTGTGATGTACCTCAACAGAAAGATATATATATGATCATGACCAGTAGAAATTAAGGAAGAAATAAAATACCAACGACACGTTCTAAAATAATAAGAGAGATCTGAAATATGACATAATTTAATGGATATAATACATAATGTATTTACTACCATTCAGTTATGATTAATCTAGGATATAAATACCTATATGATACAACGTGGAAAATTTTGTTTCAATTTTATGAAATAATTGAGTTACTGTTGCACTTAATTAGGCATAATAATATAATTTATTAAATAATGATTATATGATTATATATTTTATTAAATAATGATTTTTATGTTAGTGCTTACGAAAGCTTAATTATACATCTACGCCAGTTACTGTACTCCGTGCGTACCAAACATCACTTTTAAAATAGGTTCCTTCTTTCAGTCAATTCGCGCGAACTCGCTGAACAAAACTCCCACTTTTGCAGCTCCCATTACTGTGCGAGTGCTGGGCTAGTTCTTTCATTAAGGACCAAACTTTTCTCTACAAAGTTTCTCACCATACACTTCGAACTCGCTGCCGCTCTCTTCTAGCCTCAAATTACGGTGCTTTCATTCGCGATGAAGCGGCAGTAGAAACTCGCTTTTTTAGTCATATCCTACTTAGTTGTCAAATTTTTATTATGAAGAACTGCACAACTATAGGAAGAGAAATGTCAGATGTGGTTACTCCATTGTTCAACAGATGGTAAATATCAACGAAATAAAGTTAACACATACTACCATACATGCACATTTCAGCCAAACGGTTCAAACACCCCCTTTTTGAAAGCGAACTCTAAAACATGAGAGCGCATATCGTTTGGAGCGATCATGGAAGCTTTTAGACGAAGTGGTCCGTGTCAGGAAGTATCGGAAATTACGCCCTGGATGTTGTAAAATCGAACGCCTGCGGGTTCTCGGGTAAAATGCATTTGGGGCCAGCTCACCCGGGGGAAAAGATATTCCGGGGACGCGAGCGAATCCAAACAGTTACCCCGAGGCGCGAGATGCGAGCGGCCGTTAAACATCGCCGCGACGCGCGCTTGAAGCTGACTGTGTGCTCTCGCGTTATTTCTTGCGAAGCGATGTCGCGCTAACGAAAATGCGACGAGGCGAGTTGCAAACACGGGAGAGCCACCGCCCTGGGCTCGCCGACCCGCACGCAGACGTGCGCAAACGGGCGACGCAGACACGACCGCTCGCACATGCGGAACGCTCGCCCAGCGCCGCCGCTGCCATTCCCGCCGATGTTAATGTCGCGTCTACCACACGCCTTCCCTCTCTTTTACGCACCGCCGCCCGCATGGTAGTGCTTCGCACTGTGCTATTCTGTCACAACTGGAAAACGCTTGACGACGTTCTCTCCCTCATTCCGTTCGCAATTGCTTGTTCCTGTTCGTTTTGTCTCTTCAATTAGTGCCTGACCCCGTTCTATGCATTCGTCTCCTACCATTTTCAAACGTTTCCGCTCTTGTTCGTACATCACTGCTCTTTTCGTTTTGTCCACTCGTTTTGGAGCGCTTCTGGTTGTTTTCGATCTCTTCCGCATTTTTCGTATCCCCTTCACTCTTTTGATCGCCTCTGCTCTTTTTGGGAACGCCTCTACTCTTTTTGGGAACGCCTCTACTCTTTTTGGGTTGCCTTTGCTCTTTTTGGTTTGTTTCAGCTCTTTTTTGGTCGCCCTGCTCTGTTTGGATCGCCCCCGCTCTTTTTAGATCACCTCTGCTCTTTTCGGAGCGCCTCTTCACTTTTTGGATCACCTCTTCTCTTTTTGGGTCACCTCTTCTCTTTTTGGGTCACCTCTTCTCTTTTTGGGTCACCTCTTCTCATTTTGGATTACCTCTTCTCTTTTTGGATCACCTCTTCTCTTTTTGGATCACCTCTTCTCTTTTTGGATCACCTCTTCTCTTTTTGGATCACCTCTTCTCTTTTTGGACCACCTCTTCTCTTTTTGGACCACCTCTTCTCTTTTTCGACCACCTCCTCTTTTTGGATCGCATCTTCTCTTTTTGGATCGCAACTTCACTTTTTGGATCGCAACTTCTCTTTTTGGATCACCTCTTCTCTTTTTGGATCACCTCTTCTCTTTTTGGATCACCTCTTCTCTTTTTGGATCACCTCTTCTTTTTTTGGATCGCCCCTTCTCTTTTTAAATCGTTTCTGCCCAGTTTGGATCGCCTCTATCATATTTTTCGATCGCCTCTGCCCATTTTGGATCGCCTCTTTCCTTTTTGGATCGCCTCTGTCTTTTTTAGATCGCTTCTGCCCTTTTTGGAACACCTCTGCATATTTTCGATCACCTCCGCTCTTTTTGGATGGCCTCCGCTCTTTTTTGGATGGCCTCCGCTCTTTTTTGGATGGCCTCCGCTCTTTTTTGGATGGCCTCCGCTCTTTTTTGGATGGCCTCCGCTCTTTTTGGATGGCCTCCGCTCTTTTTTGGATGGCCTCCGCTCTTTTTTGGATGGCCTCCGCTCTTTTTTGGATGGCCTCCGCTCTTTTTTTGGATGGCCTCCGCTCTTTTTTTGGATGGCCCTGCTCTTTTTGGATGGCCTCCGCTCTTTTTGGATGGCCTCCGCTCGCTCTTTTTTTGGATCCGCTCATTGCTCTTTTTGGATCCGCTCTTTTTGCATTGCATCCGCTCTTTTTGCATTGCATCCGCTCTTTTTGCATTGCATCCGCTCTTTTTGCATTGCATCCGCTCTTTTTGCATTGCATCCGCTCTTTTTGCATTGCATCCGCTCTTTTTGCATTGCATCCGCTCTTTTTGCATTGCATCCGCTCTTTTTGCATTGCATCCGCTCTTTTTGCATTGCATCCGCTCTTTTTGCATTGCATCCGCTCTTTTTGCATTGCATCCGCTCTTTTTGCATTGCATCCGCTCTTTTTGCATTGCATCCGCTCTTTTTGCATTGAATCCGCTCTTTTTGCATTGCATCCGCTCTTTTTGCATTGAATCCGCTCTTTTTGCATTGCATTCGTGCTTTTTGCATTGCATCCGCTCTTTTTTGCATTGCATCAGCTCTTTTTGTACGCTCTTTTTGTACGACATTCGCTCTTTTTGTACGGCATCCGCTCGTTTTGTATGGCATCCGCTCTTTTTCGCTTGTTTCCGTTGTATTGCGTTTGTTTCCGCGCTGTTGCGTTTATTTCCGCGCTGTTGGGTTTGTTTCCGCTCTGTTGGGTTTGTTTCCGACAAGCTAGTGTCGAAAATCTTGCCACTGTCGGGAGTCGAACCTAGGACCTCTCGGTCAGAGGCCGCTCGCTGCATCGCTGGGCTTTAATAAAGAAAGGGGACTGGAAAAGCTAATTTCCAAAGTGAAGGAACTTCGTGTAATACAAATTTTCAGTTAGGGAAAGCATTCAAATTCAACCCTACAGTTCAAGATTTGATTTAATGATTTTAGGATACCTTTTAACATAGTATTTTTTGAATCAGTGTTTGGTAGCATGATGTGGAAGCGATTAAATACTATATTGTTATGTAAATATATAATGATATGGTTATCTGACGAAACCGAATATACGTCACTTTGGAACTTATGTCTTTAATTATGTTCTTGAACTAATCGTCGCTTCCTGACAGTGGTAAAAATTAAATAGGTCTCGTCCCTCCAATTGTTGGTGACAGTATTCCTTCAAGTACTCTTTTTTATTTTATTTAATAAATAATCAAGAATTCTTGGAATAGTGCCACACACATCACGACCGTTAGCACAACCTTACATTCTATTAGAACATTCATCTGTATTTTTAATTGGATAAAAATCTTGAAAATATAACCTTTTGTAAACGTATATTATATCTTAAAAATATAACCTTTTCTCAAAAGCAAACCTTTGCCTTGATAGCATAGGAATCTACGGCCGGCACCAATAGAAACTTGATAGATACCGGCTTGATAGATAGTGTTCGTTGCGGATGTCATTTTACGACTTTCCTCGGCACGAAATGCGCGAAGGTGAACTGCGAACGGGTTAAAAGAGTGAGGTTCCCTTTCATCCGGCTGCGGTTGGTCGGATGATCGTCCAATGCCGAGAAATGGCAATCAGACATTGGTCCGCCCCCCACCTGGGCAGGGTAGGAGATACGAACCGCCCGTGTTAGGACCTCAAAAGGCAGTGGGAACCGTGCTCTGAAGAGACCGGGCGTCGCGGTAAAATAGATGATTTCAGGCCTCGTGGAGACGTAGGCTTTGGCCAAAATTCAGGCTCACGTTTTGGGTTTAGGTTTTGGTTTATTAATGATTTCTACCGCTTATCTTTTACCCTTCTGGATTTCCAGAGGTATTCTTTGACCAGGAGGCGGGTGTTGTCAAGAAGAATGGCGTGACCTGTGGAGGACTTTGGCCGATTTATTTATTATACTTGTA
Source organism: Teleogryllus occipitalis (assembly GCA_011170035.1). Taxonomy (NCBI): domain Eukaryota; kingdom Metazoa; phylum Arthropoda; class Insecta; order Orthoptera; family Gryllidae; genus Teleogryllus; species Teleogryllus occipitalis. The sequence continues at coordinate 17,881 of BLKR01006669.1, read as the reverse complement.
AAAGCGAAGGTTTTCCTGGAGGAGTTCCTCAATGGTTCGTCCCGTCTCGTAGATGTAACTGTGGCCGCAGCTGAATGGAATGTCCTACACTCCTGATGTCGGAAGAGATGTGACGCGATCTTTAATTCATACTAGCTTTAGCTTTTTTGGAGGGGGGTCTGTAGGCCGTCTTTATTTTGGAGCAGCTCAAAAGCGTGCCAATTTTGTCTGTGACCCCATGAATATAATAGTAAAATGGCCCTCTTGCGGTTGGCATCGACGTTAGATGTAGTGTTGGTATCTCCAGTGCTAGAGGTGGTCGCTGTCTGCAGTACGGCTTAGCTGGCAACTTGTTCCCGTTAGGTAGAAACGTGGCATTGAGGACCTCCATTTCACAGCCTACGAATTCCTCGTTACACACTCTAGTTACTCTGTGGGGCAAAGTTTTCAAAACCCTCGTTTAGTTGCTGGGTGAATGTGCTAGCCGGTGTGCAGGTAATGGTTAGTGTCCTGTAACTCCTGTGTCCTAGACTTCCCTTGGCTTTCCAAATCAACAACACATCCACGAAAAGCAATTTACCCTCTTTTTCATCTCTGTGGTGAACTTAACTTGAAATGGGTGCTATTGCGGTTGGAGGAAGTCAGCTAAGGCGTGAGGGCTATGGGGCCACATTATTAGCGTATCATCCACGCACCGGAGCCTCAATATTGGTTTAAGTGAGGCTCTCTCCAGGGCTTCTGTTTCCAACGTTTCTGAATAAGCTCGCTACGACAGGAGAGAAAGGAGAAACCATGGCAACCACTTCTACTAGGGCATAGAGTTTTACGCAGTCATTCGCTTAGCAAAGACACAATATCACGTATTACAAGTCCTTTCTTAATTATTTTTATATAGTGGCAGAGAACAACCTAAAATATTGTCCCCTTCCACTCGGGTAATCTTTTTCTCTACGCAGTGTCAATTTCCGACAAGGCAGTAAACACGTCACTCCTACTTCTTTTCTTCTCCAACGCCTTCCCTTTGACTCTAACTCGCTCGTTTCTCATTTTCTGCGCCATTACATTTTTACAATTGTTTCCTTCTGGCAACCTTAACCGCGATATATCTGCGCCTCATCAAAAACATCTAAATCTGTCACCAATAACATTTTTCTCTTGCCCAAAGAAACAATTTCTTCATTCCTGTACTTTTTCATATTTTCTTCTCCTTTGTAAATTCTCACCTCCTCCTTATTTCATCACTACCGTTGCCCTCTGTTGCTTTCCTTTTGGGCATTACTTGTCGTCATGTAAAACTGTTCAGATCAGACCGCCGCCACCGGGAACTCCACCGCAGTCATCCCCGCCTCCGCCATCAACCCGCCACTGCCGTTGCCGCCGCCTGCGCCCGCACTCCTGCCGTCGCTTCTGACACCGGCCCCGCTGCCACCTTCGCCGCCGCCCCCGCCGCCCCCGCCGCCCCCGCCGCCCCCGCCGCCCCCGCCGCCCCCGCCGCCGCCCCCGCCGCCGCCCCCGCCGCCGCCCCCGCCGCCGCCCCCGCCGCCGCCCCCGCCGCCGCCCCCGCCGCCCCCGCCGCCGCCCCGCAGCAGTCGCTTTGTCAGCGCGTAAAGCGGAGATAATGGAGCGCGTGCGGAGACGGAAAAAACCGGCTGGGTTCGCGTTCGGGGCCAAAGGGAGAAGCGGAGGCGTGGCGAGGACGTTTGCAGGTAGCACGCGCGTTCCGTTGGCGTAATCGCGTTGCGCCTAATTAGCCGTGGGCGTGCGTCGATCGGACTCCCATTCATGCTGCGTTCCCCACCAACACCCCTCTCCTCCTCGCCCCCCTCCGCGCTCTGCCGTTCTCGCGAGAGCTTCCGCTGCGCATGCACGCTGCAGTTCACTGACTATATCGACGCGGCAAAGCGTGGGGAGGGAGGTTTTTTATTCCTAGTGGCGCAAAACTACGCCCTGGAATGTGCCAGTTTTTTTAAATTCTGCGTGCATGACGGGAAATGAAAAACGAGGGATGCTGACGCGAGGGTGGAGGCCGTTCCTGTACAATATTTAGCCTGAGACACTGACAGCTTGCGTCTCTTCTGTATGTGGTATGTAGGGTTTTACAGTTAAACGCCGGCGGAAAGCGCGTGTTGGTCGAACACATATTTGCATTTTTTGAGAAATTAAAATTTTATTGATTATTTCTTTATTCGTTTATTAGTATATTATCAATTTATTTATAACTCTGCAAAGAAATATTTTATTTTCGCGTGTTTTGTTTTACATGAGTTGTGAACATAATATAGTATTAATTTATGGAAGAAATAATGCGAAATTAGAGCACGGAGGTTTGCAAAATGGCTTTTACTTTCTCGCATACTGCTTACGCGGTATTGAGAACGTATTGTAATACTGCGAAAACAACGGCGAATTTCGACCGAAAAACTGATTGGCAGGCTCTGGTAACAAAAACGTGGATACATTTTGTTCGTACATGTAGTAAACTACTTTCTCTAACACGTTAATTACATAGAATCAACATTTGTGGGTCCTTGATACTGAAACGTCAATTGACGGCAAAACGTCTGTTTATCTAGCTATCGATCTGTTCGTCCGTCCGTCTACCTATTTCTCCGTGTCTGTCCATTTATACTTGTCAATGCTAGACAACAAAGTGGATTCTAAGCGGAAGCGATTACCAGTTTCTACCAAAAGTGCGAAATCCATTAAAATTGGAAAAACCCGGTTTCCATTCATTTATATGCTTGTGGGAATGAAAGTTAATTATCAATTAATTATACTTAAAATATTATCATACTATCATACATCTTTACAGATTAAACTTGAAAATCTAAAGTAACCATCATATTCTCCACGTGACTTATCAACGATTTTTGAAACTAAGTGTGCTTTAACATCACATACTTTGTCGTATTAGCTTTAACTTTTGCAATGTTCGAATATTGCTATGCGAACTTTCGCAATGTTTGAGACTAGCGAAAATGGGAGCTGTGCAAGTTTTTAAAGCGTCCTCACCCCTATACCACCAAAAAGTGAAGGAAAAATTCGGAGCAATTGTTTTAAAAAAAGGCTTAACTTCAACAAGAAATAGAACTCGTTTTATAAAAAAATACTCACAATTTTTAAATATTTAATTTTTTAGAATAGATTTTGAGAGAAGTCTGTCATCAATATTGTAGTTTTGCATTGCTTTTTTTGCTCTTTACGAAATTACAGTTAGCGTAGCCGGCCTAATTAGCCGAGGTCTCTAACGCTGAAGGGCCGTGGTTTCCTCGTGCCGGAAGGATTACGGGTTCGAAACCTGCCCAGAGCATGGATGTTTGGGTATGTCTGCATGTGAGTTGCGCTACCGTTACCTTAAAGTTACAAAACCAATGTTACAGTGGTTGCTATATGACCTTAGTTGTTGGGAAGCGAATTTAAGTAAAATAAAAACAAGTTCGCATCAAATGAGATCTGGTTTATTGTTAAAGCTTCTAATGCTCCAAAAAAGTAATATCCAAAGAAAAATCTAAAGAAACAATTTGGAGCCGTAGAAAAAATAAGTGCTTAAAAATTCGTGAGTTGTACCATAAAATTACGTTAATACTGTTCAATTTTTTGAAAATTTGTGGTTTATCTTGTTTAAAGATCTGTCTTTGAAGAAGAGATTGCATTCAGGAAAAATATCTGTATTAAATATTGTAGTTAAAGGACTACAACTAATAAATTTTCAACTTTGCAATTTTCAAAAATTCAGATTTAAAAAAAACTATAACTACGCCATTGTTTTTAGCGTACTTTCTACCATCCGAATGGAAAATTGTAATAAATTTGGAGCAATTTCTGAGAGGGATTTGAAATTGTTCAGGCTTTATGTAAAGCATTTCCAAAATAAAAATATCACAGGATCTTGAGTTTGTCCAAATGAAGGAATATCAATTTTGGAGAAAATCCTTTGAATAGTTTAGATACTACGTTGACCCCAGAGAGACAGGTGTTTTGGCATCATTCTATTTTTCGATATCAAGTACCCACAAATCGTAAATTCTGACTACACAATGTGTTAGAGAAAGTAATGAATTAGATACAATTTATTACAAGATTTATTCTTTTTGAGTATCAGGGACTCACAATACGAGTTTTTCTGTTGAAAAATCACCATTTGCCGCAGCATTATAATATTGTCTCATTATTACGTAAATATGTTTTAAGACGAGAAAGTAAGTATTTTAGAACGAATGTAATGCAATAGCATTAAATATATTTCACGAAAGAAATATGAAATTGATAAAAACGCGAAAAATAAAGACTGCTTTTGACACTGTGCAACAAATGGTGTTTTATTTTGACTCCCGAAAAGTTATGACACTGTCGTTGCTTTCGTATTGCTATACAGAGTAGCGCCTTCCGCTTGCCACTGTCGACAAAGCGACCGTTCGTTTCGCCGCTTGCGAGCACTGACTAGTGGTTCGTGCTCGCCTCAACGCCTGCTGAAAGGGGTTGGCATAGAGCATAGTGATATGTTGCAACGGTCGACGACTGGCAGCAACTGGAGCACGCACTTGAGTTCTCTTCGCGCATGTTTTTCCTCGAAGCTGGTTTCATTGTTTTGTGACTGGTAGTTCCGTCATGGTCTCGTTACAGTGCAAAACCTTGTTCCGAATTTATGAAGCATAATATTAACACTTTCCTAATTTTAATTTTAAATTCTTATTCAGAATTTGTTGGAAGGTCTGGTGTTAAAATAATACACAAATATTCCATTAAGATAATCGTGTTGGATGTTACTCGCATTTTGCTGAATTAATTGCATCATTACTAAAGCTTCTGGGTGATTTGATTAAAAATATAAATAATAACATATTTAAAAAACGTTCCACTCATCAAACTTAATATAATTTGAATGTATTTACATCTGCAACAGGTGTGAGTGTTAAGTGTTATTCTTCCATTCTTTGAAAAGTTAAATTATAACTGACAAGAAAATGACTTCCCGTTCCCTACTCAACATTAATATTCACCTCAACATTAATATTTACTTTCGTGATCAGACAGCACTCGGAACAAGGTTCTACTCCGTAGTTTGGCATCCGTTTTGAGAAGCGTACTACTCTAACCCTTATATTTTAGCATTATCTTGAGCATAATACAAGAATGTGAACGTTTGAAACATTTATTTTGTTATAAGAAAAATATCACGAATAATATTACACCATTTCTGAACTTAGACTGAAAGAATTGTTCTATCGGCCTCCCCAATATACTAAGTTATATACTTAATAAAATCATCCACGTGGAAAGGTTTTTAATTGTGAATCCAAATGTTTATGGTTCTTTACAACAATGAACGACGTATTTTTTTCTGTTTTGTCAGTGATAAGGTTTTATGATATTTAGATCATTCGTGTGTATTTTGTATGTAATGTTGTGTATGCTGTATTTAATACAGTGTGTATTTCGACAAATCATTTGCTCCGTCACAGTAGTTTGATCTTTTCTCTTTCATAATTTTATAAAGAGAGAAAACTCTGAAAATCCTGCTGTTTTGGCCTTTTAAAAGGTTTGTCTACAAAGAATGGAAGGTAGCATTCCTCTTTAAGGCTTCCTATTTGTTCGCCGACTCATCTCCGCTGGAGTGTCCTTGTCAGGAAGAAAATTCCTGAAATAACAATCTTGGGAATACTCTCTCCACTGATGCGGCCGTGGCGAAATGCGACAGCGTGCGTAATCCTTCTACGCCGTAACGAACCTCTTCCATTAAAACATCAACTTTCGTTAAATTCTCTTCTTTGTTCGCAATATGGTACGGCCTTCTTGCTGTTTTTAAAAATGTTCTCGAAAGCACGTATTTTAATAACGAGCTCAATTGCCCTACGGTTCCATCACAGCTGTCTTCATTATTGACGTAAGGGAGTAAAAGGAAGTGTCGGATTCGTTTATTTCAAGAGGTCGGTAATGCCAAAGGGGAGATCTTTTGCATTAGAGGATTGATAAGCTCCGAGTAAAATAGTACTTCAAATCGTCTCAGAAATTAGCATCAGAATATCATATCTATCTTCATCAGAAAAATCGATATATCTTTGGATTGTTTACAATCATTAACATTTTAGAAGCGTTTATGCCAGATTCGTTGTGATGAATTAATCGAATGTTATCTGATTTCCTAGAGATGAGTAATGTTTGCAAACTACGAACCAACATGCAAATGGTCGTTTGTAAACAGACTTACGTGTGTATATATGACTGTGATATAACTGGTTCCAATAGAAGTATTTTGAATAAATAATAATTTCGGTATTTACTCATAAGAATTCCATAATAACACATATTCCAATTATTATGTCTTAAATTGAAATTCAATTACACCAGTTCCTTATCTCACAAATAGATATGCGAACAATTTGCACATACTTATTATCGTGCAGTAAATGTCGTGTTAGGGGGTAATGTGATAGAACTTTGCCAAGGTCATATTTTCTATGAAAGTAGGCTACTCTTTATGCATTTTGTTAACATAACAGTAACGAAACTAAAAGGAGGAAATGCTACAAACAAACGTGCCCTACTCTATCTTCCAATTTTATTTATATTACGTTAAGGAGTACGACTAGATCTTGTTTTTTGCTCAAAGTGTGCTGATAAATATGGTATATGTCCGATTTTCATTAAACATTTCTGGCACATTGAAAATAAAAGAAATTCTACTTCGTTTTTACTACCTGTCCTCCACTTTGAAAAACAAAGCCAGACTATATCTGTCTTAATTTGATATATTCCTGAATATTACATATTTTAATATTATGTATATTTTTTTGAAAGTAAGCGTTGTTTTGCGTATTTTTAAGGTATATGAAATCTCGATATTTCAAAAATAGAACTAAATTCACTTATTAACTTTAAACACGTGTAATATTTCTTCAAATTACAGAAATTTTAATGAATGTTGTAAATATACCATATTGTTAAGAGAACTCGCTTCTAAAGGTGTAAAAATGTAAATCGTATTTTAAAAACATTGCCATTGTTTCACACAAAAATCTTTAAATACGCATTTCTGTCACTTTTTCACCCAAATGTACGTGACACCATCATATGGAACGCAAGTTATTTTTTTATAAGTCCTTAATCTCGAAAACAGCACTCTCCTGAATTACATGAAAAAAATGTTTGTTGTGCTGAGAATCCTTCGTTTCTTGAACTCTGTATCCTGTGGAAAAAACGAGCAACCATGATGGACCAACAACTGCCCTCCCTCCCCAGCAATAAGTGCTCGATGGTGTCCTCAATCGGCCGCTTTAGCCACAGCGTTAGCGGCCGATGGGGCGCGACATCTATTAGCTCAAGCTCCGTTCTTTACGCAGGCTACTGCTAACAAAAGACCTTCTCTGGGGCAACATTCCTCTTGTCTGAATATACGTACCTGTCGATTCTTATACAAATAGTACCAATCATGATGTTAGGAGTGTGCTTCTTAGCAGTGTTTATTACACAAATATGCTGAAAATAAATTACCTCCCCTCCCTCTCGAGGAATTCCTGCGGCTCTCGTTCACCGGCTCTTCTGGAATAAGTACAGGCGACCGCTCTATTGATTGGTGTAATATAATTTCCCCTCTCATTTAGTTCACTCATTCAAAGATCATTTTAATGAATGCAATTATGCGAAATGTCGTCATAATTTATTTTCTTAAATATGTGTATATGCCGACCTGGATGGCCGAGGTAGCTAAGAGCGAGTACCGACTCAGCGCGTCGGTCCGAAGGGTCGCGGGTTCGAGTCCCGCCTTGGGCATGGCTGTTTGTCCCTTGTCTTTGTGTGTGTCATTGTCGCGGAGGGCCTCGCGTTCTGCTGACCCCAGATCAGAGGAGCCCGCAAGTGTTTGTCTAGTGTATGGTCGAATATGCGTCCCTTCGGGACGTAAAGGGCAACCGGCTATCGGCTGGATAAAAGCCCTAGGAAAAAAAATGTGTATATGTAATTTTCATGAGTTTTTACATTTACATTCCGATTCATATTTGGAAAATAGCATCACACTTTTAATGACAAAGTATCATAATAAAAATTTTTTTCTTCATATATCAAGTTCGCGCGCTCTTCAAGATCGTTCTTTCTATTGTGATGCTGATGATTGAATGTGATATTGTAAAAGGGAGTTTAGTGGGTTCGAAGGAATTCCGGATTTCCAGAATCCATTGGAAGGAACGTCGGTAGCCGAATTCGTTTACTACGCTCCGTGAAGCCATGGAGGTTACGCGATTTCGAGCCTCGCAGGTTCTTGGTTGGGTGATCGGCTAAGAACCCCTGGATGTATTGGCGTCGATCCCCTGGCCGAAGGGATGAAAGGCACTGACTGACTGAGACGTGACGAGACCAAGATATAGAAAAGGTATTTACTTCCCATTAGTAACGGAGAATTACTGCAGGAAAGCGCTCAACACCCAACAAAGGGTAGAGACGCGTTGCGTAGACGTAACAATTTTTGTTTTGAAATCGCTAAGAGTAGGTGACATCTCGTGACCTCGAGCGGAGCGCGACCAACGGCTACCGACTGCTTATCGCCGCCGGCACGGTGGATAACGATCGCACCGAGATTCAAGACCAGGCGCAGCAAGTGTCAACTGGCTTTCACTCCAAGCGCTCGCCAAGTATCCTGTAAATCCTGTGGTCCTTCACTATCAGATCATAGACTCGGCAAAACCCCGTCTTATAGAACCAGAATACAAAAGTTTCCATTACACATTTTTGCCAAGAAAGTACCGGAACCAGATTCCGACTAGAGGAGCCCGATGGGTAACATCAACCATTGTATTAGTTTTTAAGTTTTAAATAAAAGTAGCAAGTAATCCATCTCATCATCCCCTTACGATATGTATAGTTAACTTAAACTAAGCTATGTATTCATCATCTCTGAGATCGAAAATGAAGTCGGCCTATCAGCTAAGTTTCACGAAAAAAATCAATGATGAGACAAAACAGTCAGGTGTTATATTCTCATATGGATAGAGAACCAGAGTGAATCGTGGTATAATCATCTGGAAAAGCTCAAAATGCTGACCTATGACTATCTATCGCTCACCTATTCAATTGAAAAACTGACAGGCTTCGCCACAGAATCGCTGCTTTCGTATGCAGCTGCCAGTGGCTCGCTGTTGATTTTTAGATATTTAGGTATTTATTTAGTCAAAACAGTAGAATCTCTATGTGACGTATAAAGGAGAAAAACATGATTAGCAATAGGATCAATATTCTTCAGTTGTGAATTATTATGCGGTAAGTTTAATGAATAGGGGCGCTGTGCTGTTCTACCTTCTACGGTCTGCGGTGACCGAAATTCCGAAACATAAGGACTATCATCCGTGTTGGCAAATTACTTATAAAATTTTTTTAAAATTTATTTTTGTTTGTTATATTGTTTTTAACTTTCATTAATCTTAAAACGTTTTATAGTTAAAATGTTGAGAAGGGATTCTGGAGCTTAAGAAAACGCGAGAAGATGGTACTTCTTCCCCTAAGTCTCATACAGTTTTTACTGTTCTTGAACTAAATAAATCAAATAACTTCCGAATCTTCAAATGTGCTTCAGGTCTTGGAAATGTTCCGTCGTTTCCGTGGTATAGAGGCTGCAACTAAATTGGAAAATTGAAAACCAACAAAACACTACGGAATTCTATACTCAGGGCCAAACCGTAAATAAATTATTTCTTTGGAGGAACAAGCTGAGTGTTTTTTTTTTTCAAATGAAATGAATTACTTTTGTTTTTGAAGGATACTCCTAAGAGTGGTCAGAAAGTTCAAAGTTTGTGACTGAAGTTGTTTTCTCTATTTAAAAGTTTTTTTAATTATCTTTTTTTGGGTAATAACATTCTAAGCCTTTTTTGCATTGAACGTTGACTACTTCTCCTTGACCATTGCCAGTTATACGTCAATTCAAGCCGTAAGTCATAGCCTTTTATCGCTTTTGGCCAGAGGCTCAGCGGTGCTAGTATATGGTGTTCAGTGTCTGTCACCCATTCAGGGACCCGCAGTGTCTCTCAAACTGCTTAACTTTTGTGACTTTACGGAGCTTAATAGAAAGTTCGGCTACCGACGCAGAGAGATTTTAAAATTACTGAGAGTTCCTACGCTACCAAAGTGCATATATAACTAAATTATTTAAATAGTGAAAAGGTTTGATTGATACATGCGCGGCTACTTTTGTGCTGTCTATTTCACACAGACTCACGTTCATGGGTGATAGGTCTGGCGACCTGCCAGAGGAGAGAGGGATAAACGTAGGATTCGACCGCTCCTCCCCTATGCACAGAATACATGATAAAATGCCCATAAATCGTTGTAGAAAAGAAAAAACCGCCGCATTTTATTTCATAATCATGGTCTCAAAAATAAAGCGTCTCAATGTGAAATGCATGGAATTACTTCAGAACGAAGAAATTTTTCTTATTGCAAAAAACATTTCACCAAATAATGGAAATTAAAACTAAATATTACCAACAGAAATCCAATATCTAGTTGCTAATCCTTTAGTTTCCATAACACTGTAAGCGTCTTGGGATTGAATCCACCAGCGTTTTGATTTCCCTTACTTTATTTTTTCCCACTCATTGTCAGCACTTGCTTCAAATTTTCTTTTCTTATTGTGTGTTATCATTGTAGGTTTGCCAGTTTTAGCCACAAATGTTCAATTACTTTAAGATGAGGACTTTTTACAGATGTCTGGGTCACATTGCAAAAGTTGTAGAGGACATATACACTGTTCCGCGTGCAGTATATTTAGGGTCATTATCTCGGTCTAGTTTCAAGGAGTTAAGGAAACATACATTAGCAGCACTTTTTCATAACTTTAGTGTTAGAAGATGTTGATATGTTTCATACTATATTGCCTAAAATACTGTAATTTACCTGCGCCTGTTATTGACACCTCCCTACACACACACAAACACACACACACACCCACACACCGTTACTGAACCACCTCCATTCTTTACAGTTGGACACTTTCTTTTCTCCAAGAAGCTCTTCATTTGCATTTCCTCTCTGAAACAAGTAGATTGAACTTCTCTTCATCTGTAAAAATAACTTGCAAGTACTCACAACCTTTCCTCAAATACTGCTAAAGTTTGTGGAGTACGTCTGACGAACAACTGTGCCCTACCAACAGAAAATCGTGCATTTTGGTTAGAAAATGGTGAGGGGCAAATACTCCACTGGTCCTTGGTTGACTGGTCGAATATTTTTGCAAGAGCAGATGATTTTCACTGATATCAAGTTAAAATCATTCAACGTTAAAGTATTAGTGTTACAAAATTAAATTTTACCTTTCTAGGTATCAGAATATACTTAGTGTCAGTGTACTGTTACAATTATGTGAATGCTTACTGATACTTCCGTGCACACAAGGGGACTGGTCCAATTCTTATGATAGTCACTGTATCACATCAGTAGTAGTGCTCCGTGGGAGAGGTATCCTCCTCGACCTCCGCAGAATCCCATGACCAAAATTCACAATTGAAGTTTTTACTAATTTTAAAACAAAAAATGAACGTACTATTTCAATTATTTATGTGTTTGCTAATACTATTTGAGTTAAATGTTACAAATTAGTTTCATCAAATTAACGATTGCAAAATGTATTCTGCATCATAATATTTGCATAATATGTCTAAATCAAAGATAACTTGTCTGTGAAATTAATGTCAAAGTAAATAGAAATAGTTTTAGCAGTTTAATTCGTACTAGGATCGTTCGATAAGTAATGGCAAATACATATATTGCACGTTTTAAAACGGCAGAAATGCGTGTAGTGCTGTATACTATAATGCGTTGAAGACTAATTCGGAACTTGGTCGAGATGCCACCACCGATTCGCATCATAAGTTGCTACTTGACGACGTACAACAAAGTATGCTAATAGTCATGTTCCAAAACAAAGTATGTGATTTAAGTGGAGGACGACCGTATGTAGATATTGCAGTTGTACGTAGCAGAAATGCTCAGAAGTGACAAAGGGGGCAAGCATTAACAGAAAGTATGCGAAACAGTAGTATGGATGCTTCTTGCCCGTGAACTTCAATACGACGGTTGATAATACATTGAAGGTTGTAAGTGAAATTAAATGTTCAGGTTTTGAATAGTGTATTCGTTTTTAAAATCGTGAACATTATATGAAATGTAACGGTACCTGTAAAAATTCGCCAACATTTGGCATCAGCTTTCTAGCTCGGATCCCGTGTCGGTAGCCGATCTGCTTGAACACGCTCCGTGTAGGCACAGAGTTAAGCAGCTCGGGATTCTGAGGTTCCTTGTGTGGGTAACAGTTTGAGAACCCCGGATACTTGTGACGCCGAGTCCCTGGCCGATAGTGGTAAATAATATGACAAAATTACAACGTTCAGGGAGGATTACTCCATGTTTAGCGAGCTATGACTACGTTAAAGAAGAATTATGCAGGATTCAATGCTCACTACGGTTTGGTACATTGTTACGATAAAACTCAATAATTTTCGGATGCGGTAAGCGATTAAATCAAAGAGGGCAAGTCTTATCGTGTAAGCGCTGAAGAGAACTGGAAATACAGAAAAATCTGCCCTTGCAATTGCGTGTCACCACCGAATGCACTGTCCCCTTATCCAAACACACTGGTTTCTGCAGCGGCGTGTGAAATGCGTTCGATGACGCTGCGGTTATTACTTTCCTGCCGCTGCAGATTGAATTGCGCCCAGTCGTTCTACCGCAGCCGCCTCCCGCGCTCGTCGTTTTAATCGGCAACAATTTCCAGGTTAACAAAATCAATTAAAACGTATCCTCCGTTTTGAAATCCACTAACTAGGCGAGCCTCATCAAGTGGAGGATATTTTAATCACAGAAAACTGGATGGAATTAACCCACATGCTATCAACGCCTGTGTGACGCTCGCGCGAGGTAGAAGCAGAGAAGGTGCGAGAGGTGCCGCAGACGAGTGGCGATGTGCGAAAGGGGAGAGGGGAAGGGAAGAGAGGCGGTGGGGGTGGAGGGATGAGGGGGAGGAGGCAGGGTGGAAGAGTAGAATGGAGTGCGATCCAGCTCGCCGGCTAATTTGCGACAGTGCCGTCTGTGTGGCCAGACCGGTCGCGGTCTGCTTTGACGGTAGACACCGTTGACCGCAGAGCCCTCAGTAAAACCCTCTGACGTTGCTGAGAAGCAAACGAGTGAACGGCAGAAGCTATAGAATGTGTTAGGTGATGGCGTCTGTAACTAATGGAGTTGTTAGGGGCATTAAATTTTCGTTCGTTAACTTTCAATTCATTTTTTTGTGTGTACCAAATATGGTATTTTACCTTTTTTGATATTTCGTAAAATTCATATTTTTCTCTTCGCAACATCCGTAAAATTTTCATTTCAATAAAAAGCTCAATAAATTTGACATTTAAATTTAACAATTTGTTGTGACAAAATAATAATATATGCATCTGAATGAGCAATTCCCTCTGCTCAGGTGCATTCTTTATTCTCATATCTTCTTTCAAATTATACGCAACAAAACAAATGTGTTTCCAAAGACCTGATACAGTTTACAAAATTAATAGTTATGAAACAAAAAATTTCAATGAATAATAAAAGATCATATTAGACAACACACAAGTTCGTAAAAACACAAAACAGCACAAACTGTCATGATTTTCGTACAGATTTAAATGAGAATAAATTAACAAAGGATGAATTTCTTTATATTTAATTTAAAACAATAAATCAGAAACTTAATTTGATTCACGGTTAATAAAATTTTATAATTTTTTTGAATTAGTTGAACTTATATTATCAATTTTCTTATATTTAGTCTATTTGTATTTTACAAAATAATAAGGGTGTTACATTTCATTTCACATAAAATGTTGCACCTATTTGCTCGTCGTTCTCTTGTGTGACTTGAAACTGATTGTATTTTTATGAATATAGCATAATATTAGTGGTCTGTACCATCAAATGTTCTGCTTGCAAAGCCCCACGAAACTGTTTTTTGAAAAGTAGCACTCTCGTAGAACATTACAATAGATACCATGATTTAATAAAAACTCTCTTCGCGAATGCTACAATTCATACGAATTCTATTCATACGAAAATTAGTTTGCAGTAAATCATTTATGTATAAAAGATGAAGTATACAGGTCATAAGACTATACATTAAGTCACACCTCATTTAAATGATCAAAGATCACTATAGTTTTCTTCAATTTTGGTAATTTGAGTTCTCTTTTTAAGAAAGATTTAAATATTTCTAAAGCGATTCTTTTAAATAAAGATTGACGCTAATGTAACAGTATAGCGTGATTTACAGTATCGAAGCCTTTTTGTATATCTTTTTATGTATATGTTTTATATTTTTCTTGTATATTTTGTTTTGATTGGTTGGATTGCTACCTTGCGTGACTGACGTGCTCGGACTGTGCTCCAATATTTTACTAATTTTGACTACTTTCTTACATCTTTCAGGTACCTTTTGTTTTTAAATTGTTTTCTTTACTTGTTTACTTGTTACAGGAACGCTGAAAGAGATTTATATTGTCCCAAGCAGTGGAAAAGAAGTAAATAGTTATTTGTTTAAAAGACAGCGTAACGGACAAACGTGCATTTTAACGAGTTCAAAGACTTTTAATACATATTTGGTGTACAAATAAATTTAGTTTTGCGTAAAGGGTTAAACAACTAGTGAAAGTGTTGTGATAATTGTGAAAAACATCAAAATTCAAAGTTTCGCATATATTAGTAACGGAAAATTTTGAACCTTGTGATTTCAAAAGAATATCAAAGTGGTGAATTTTTGTGGCCTTTAAAGAGGTAAAGTATAGTAATCTAATTGTATTTATTAGTTTGCAGCTTAGATCTTTTAACGGAAACACACTCAACTCTACTCGCAATTAACCAATAACATTTAAATACTAATTAGAATCCCATTTCTTTTATTTTTTAAATAAATACGTAACTTAAATTAAATAATTTAATACACGTAAATTAAAAAGATAATTTAGAAGAAACATTTTTGACACATAATCTGATTTCTCATCTAATTATTTATTCTCATATTTGCCACGCATTTGATACGCATTCGTGACATGGCTACTATTCGCTATACACTTTCTACTCTGTACACTCTCAAAGCCGACCTTCTGAAAGCCTTCACACACGTAAACAATAATTTAGATGAACATATCCGAAGGATCGAAGAGGTCGTTCAAAACTCAGACGGTTGGACAACAATAGGCAACACCGCAGAAACTTTCAACCGTCCATCCGCGAAAGCAAAAACACAATCATCACAACCAATCATGACTCAAAACAGATTTGCTGTGTTAGATTATGACAATGATTTTCCATGCCTTCCCAATCCTCACTACCCCCTCCCATCATCGACACGTCCACCCACAAACCGACGCAAACAGGCTAGCAAGCGCAAAGAAACAAAGACACGTAGAGTTGCGCAACCTGGCCCACATGTGAACAAGGACATTCCTACTGAGCCCACGAAAAAGGTACTAATTTTAGCAGATAGCCATGGGCGACAAATCTCCTCCCTGCTCAGTGGGAAACTCCCATCCAATTTCTCTGTCATGTGTGTGTTTAAACCTAACGAGAGGTTTGCCGACGTGATCAGTGAATTGGACACCCACACAAAAACTCTCACCAAACGGGATACAGTCATCATAGGAGGGCAGAATGACATCAATTTGGGTGGTCACTTTACACCTGAGCAACATGTTGACAAACTACAACGTGCCGCCCAAAACACGAACATTGTAATCTCGACTCTGCCCTTCTGGTACAACAAACCAACACTGTGCAAAGAAATTAGACACGCAAACAACAAATTAAAACTGCATCTGAGAGGCACACATGTTAAATTATTTGAGCTTAACTTTCTCTCAGAAAAACACTTCACCCGGCATGGTCTTTACTTGAACCTTGTCGGAAAACATGCACTCGGTAGCGAACTTGCCAAACACATCCTTACACCTCAGCAGTATCCTATCCAAGATTCATCCCCACCTACATCTCCTAGTTCTCTTCCATCCTCCGAAACCCCTTTGGACCCAATTACCTTATCCCCTGAACCTAATCCTTGTACTACCTCTCCCATTATTCATTCCCCTACATCTGTAACCCCTCCTTCCTCACCTCCTAACACTGCTGGGACACGATACTTCCTTCGACCACGCACTCGAGGTAAAAATGAGATAAATAAATAGCAACTAGAGTCAGATGCAGCAGAAAAGCATCCGTGTAGGTACATGAAAAATATTCAAATAATGCATCATAATGTGCAATCTCTTTCAAATAAAATTGAATTTATCGAGGCAGCATTAGAGTGTGATCTCAGTCAAATAGATGTTCTTTGCTTTACAGAACATTGGTTATCTCAAAATGATCTAAACACACTCCAAATTCCTAGTTTTTACCTTGCAGGATCTTATTGTAGAGCAAGGGAATCAAATAAAGGCCCTGCTTACGGAGGTTCGTGTATTTATGTAAGAAATAATATTGATTCTACCTTCTTGTCAGAATTCAACTTATATGCAGTTGAAAAAGTTTTTGAAATAACAGTTGTACATCTTACTACGCTCAAAATTATTTTACTTTGCATCTACAGACCTCCAACAAAGCAAGCTTTAGATTATTTCAATTTCGTAGAAAATCTAGAGATAACTCTGAACAAAATTAGTAATCTCTCCTTTAAATCCATTGTTGTATGTGGAGATTTCAATATTGATTTTCTGAGCGAATCCCACGAAAAAGAGCAGTTTCTCAATTTAATTCATTCTTTTAATTTAGATATTACAGTGAACGCACCTACACGGAATACTCTTAAATCACAAACAGCAATAGATCAAATTATAATTAACAAAACCACAACTAGATATGAAATAATAACGAATAATCTAGGTTACAGTGACCACGATGCACAAATTCTTACAATTACTAATAACATGAATACTGGCACAATAAATAAACACGCATGTGCAGAGCATTTACTACAGTTAACATAAAGTTATTTACGGACTACTTGCTGAAAGAATCATGGGAGGCAGTTTATAACGCTATGGACACAAATGAAAAATATAATTTATTTTTCTCAAAGCTTTCATTTCTCTTTGACGCATGCTTTCCTATTAAAAAGAGAAAATTAAACATTTCACGAAATAGTAATACTTGGATCACAAAAGGAATTAGAACATCGTGTAAAAATAAACGTACTCTACTTTATTTCTAAACGTCATGACGTATCTCAAGATTTCCTTATCTACTTTAAAAAATACAAAACATTGTTACGAAAAGTCATAAGGCAGGCTAAAATCATGAAAAACGATCAGGATATTTTTAACTCAAATAATAAAACAAAAGCAATGTGGAATATAATAAACAATACTACCAAATCAACTAGAAAACCCGTAGAGAATGTTGTTTTAAAATATAACGATATAAATGTGAACGATCCGGCAACAGTGGCTAATCTCTTTAACCAATACTTTTCGAGAATTGCTGCCGATCTCACGAAGGGTTTTCAGCCACAAAATTCAAAAACAGACAGTTCACCCAAAATTTTAGACACAATGTTCGTTTCCGAAACTTCTTCCTATGAAATTCTCAAAATAATCGGTAAACTAAAAAATAAATATTCGTCCGGTTTAGATGAATTCCCTGATTCTTTGTTAAAGACTTGTGCGTATGCCATTATACACCCGTTAACTCACATATTTAATGCATCTTTATGCACTGGAACGTTTCCAGATATTCTCAAAACAGCTAAAATTAAGCCGCTTTTCAAAAAAGGCAACAAAAATGAAATTCAAAATTATCGGCCCATTTCTCTTCTATCAGTTTTTTCAAAAATATTAGAGAGACTTTTTACGTACGAATGGAAACCTTTCTCACTAAACACGACGCGCTTTCAGAT